>PVKP010001278.1:83407-151766 GCA_004027715.1 Plecturocebus donacophilus
AAAAAAAAAAAAAAAAAAAAAAAAAAAAAAAAGCAAGAAATGAACTAAGAAATATTCAAGGAAATAGATAGCTTAAAAAAAACAATAAAAAAGTTCAGGAAACATTGGGCACTTTTATAGAAATGCAAAATGTTCTGGAAAGCCTCAGCAATAGAATTGAACAAGTAGAAGAAAGAAATTCAGAGTTCAAAGACAAGGTCTTCAAATTAATTTAATTCAAAAAGACAAAGAAAAAATAATAAGAATATATGAACAAAGCCTCTGAAAAGTCTGAGATTATGTTAAATGACCAAACCTAAGAATAGTCAGTATTCCTGAGGAAGAGGAGAAATCTAAAAGTTTGGAAAACATATCTGTGGGAATAATCAAGGAAAAATTCTCTGGCCTTGCTAGAAACCTAGACACCCAAATATAAGAAGCACAAAGAACTCATGAGACATTTGTCACAAAAAGATCAAGCTTCAGCATATTGTCATCAGGTTATCTAAAGTTAAGATGAAGGAAAGAATCTTAAGAGTTGTGAGACAGAAGCACCAGGTAACCTATAAAGGAAAACCTATGAGATTAACAGCAGTTTTCTCAGCAGAAACCCTACAAGTTAGAGGGGTTGGGACCCCATCTTCTGCCTCTTCAAAACAATTATCAGCCAAGAATTTTGTATCCAGCAAAACTAAATATCATATATGAAGGAAAGATACAGTCTTTTTTAGACAAACAAATGCTGAGAGAATTTGCCACTACCAAGCCACCATTACCAGAACTGCTAAAAGGAGCCCTAAGTCTTAAAACAAAACTTGGAAACACATCAAAATAGAACCTCTTCAAAGCATAATTAAACAAAGGACCTATCAAACAAAAATATAAGTTAAAAATTAAAAGTAACCCCCCCCAAAAAAAAGAACAAGAAACACAGGCAACAAATAGCCTGATGAATACAATGATACCTAATATTTCAACACTAACGTTGAATGTGAATGGCCTAAATGCTCCATTTGAAAGACACAGAACTGTAGAATGTATAAGAACTCACCCACTGACTATCTGCTCCATTCAAGAGACTCACCTAACAAGTAAGAACTCATAGAAACTTAAAGTCAAAAGGTGGAAAAAGGCATTTCATGCAAATGGACACCAAAAGTGAGCAGGGGTAGCCATTCTTATATCAGACAAAACAAACTTTATAGCAACATCAGTTGAAAGAGACAAAGAGGGACATTATATAATGGTAAAAGACCTTGTCTAAAAGGAAAATGTCACAATCCTAAACATATATGCACTTAACACTGGAGTTACTAAATTTATTTGAAAATATTACTAATAAACCTAAGAAATAAGATAGCTACACAATAATAGTGAGGAACTTCAATACTCCACTGACAGCACTAGACAGATTCTCAAGATAGAAAGTCAACAAAGAAACAATATTTTCTCATTTTTTAATTTGATTTTTTGTTTCTTGCTGTTGAGCTTTTTGAGTACTTCATCTGTTTTGGATACTAGTTCCTTGTCAGATGAACAGTTGGCCAATAGTTTCTTCCATTATACAAATTGTCTCCTTAGTCTGTTGACTGTTTTCTTTCTATCTGAATTTATTTCTTCTACTTGTTCAATTCTATTGCTGAGGTGGAGCTCAGGAAGTAAGGCAAGTGTTGGGAAGTGGCTGAAATACAAATGAAGCTTTGCTCACTTACCCACCATTCACCTGTTACTGTGTGGCCTGGTTTCTAACAGATCACAGACTGGTACTAGAACTCTGCACCCTAAAACAACAGAATATACATTCTTCTCATTGTCACATGGCACATACTATAAAATAGACCACATAATTGGACATAAAAACAATCTACAGGACCTGCAAAGGAATAGAAATCATACCAAATACACTCTTGGACAACAGTGCAATACAAATAAAAGACTTAAGGAAATAGCTCAAAACCATGCAATTACATGAACTTTAAACAACATGCCCCTGAATGACTTTTGAATAATAATGAAATCAAGGCAAAAAAAAAACAACATTTTTTAAAACTAATGATAATAAGGATATAGCATACCAGAGTATCTGGGGCATAGCTAAAACATTCTCAAGAGGGAAATTCATAGTATTAAATTTTCACATCAGGAAGTTAGAACTATCTCAAATTAACAACCTAACATCACAACTGAAAGAATTAGAGAAGCAAGAACAAATCAACCTCAAAGCTAGCAGAAGACAAGAAATAACTAAAATCTGGACTGAAATGAAAGAAATTGAGACAGAAAAACCTATTTAAAAGATCAACAAACTCAGGAGTTTGTTTGTTTTTGAAAACATTAATAATATAGCTAGGCCACTAGCTAGACCAGTGAAGTATAAGAGAAGATCCAAATAAACAAAATGGGAAATGATAAATGGAATGTTACCACCAATCCCATCATCAGAAACTACTATAAACACCTCGCTGCACACAAACTAGAAAACTTAGAAGAGATAGATAAATTTCTAGGTAAATATACCCTCTCAAGACTAAACAAGGAAGAAATTGATTCTCTGAACAGATCAATAATGATGTCCAAAATTAAATCAGTAATAAATAGCCTACCAACAAAAAAGAAGCCAGGACTTGATGGATTCACAGCCAAATTCTACCAGATGTACAAAGAAAAGTGGTACCATTTCTACTGAAACTATTCCAAAAAATTGAGGAGGAGGGACTCCTTCCCAGTTCTATGAGGTTAGCATTATCTTGATACCAAAATCTGGTAGAGGCACAACAAGAAAAGAAAACTTCAGGGCAATTTTCTTCATGAACATTGATGCAAAACTCCTCAATGAAATGCTTGCAAGTGGAATCCAGCTGCACATCAAAACTGTAATCCACAATGATCAAGTAAGCTTCATCCCAACCTTCCAAAGGAACCAACCTTGCAAAAGTTGGTTCAACATACTCAAATCAATAAACGTGATTCATCACACAAACAGAACTAAAGACAAGAACCACATGATTATGTCAATAGATGCAAAAAAAGGTTTTAGATAAAACTCAACACCCCTTCATGTTAAAAATTGTTAATAAACTTGGTATTGAAGAAACACACCTAAAAATAATAAGAGCCATCTATGGCAAACCTACAGCCAACATTATACTGAATGAGCAAAAGCTGGAAACATTCCCCTTAAAAAAACTGCACAAGACAAGAATGTTCTCGCTCATCACTTCCATTCAATGTAGCATTAGAAGTCCTAGCCAGAGCAATCAGGCAAGAGAAAGAAACAAAGGGCATCCAAATTGGAAGAGAGAAAGTCAGTCTATCTCTGTTTGCAGATGACATGAATCTATATCTACAAAACCCCATAGTCTCAGCCCAAAAGCTTGTTCAGCTGATAAACAATTTCAGCAAAGTTTCAGAATAAGAAAAATCAATGTACAAAAATTACTAGCATCCCTATACACCAACAAAGCCAAGCCAAAAGCCAAATCAGAAAGACAATCCCAGTCACAATTGCCACAAACATAATAAAATACCTAGGAATACAGTTAACCAGGAAGGTGAAAAAAAATATCTACAATGAGAATTACAAAAGTCTGTTCAAAGTAGTCAGAGATGAAACAAACAAAAGGAAAAACATTCATGCTCATGGATAGGAAGAATCAATATCATTAAAATGGCCATAGTGCCCAAAACAATGTACAGATTCAATGCTATTCCCATCAAATTACCAACAACATTCTTCACAGAACTAGAAAAAAAGTATTGAAAATTCAAATGGAACCCCAAAACAGCCCAAACAGCCAAGGCAATCCTAAGCAGAAAGAACGAAGGTGGAGGCATCAGGTTACCTTACTTCAAATCGTACTGCAAGGCCATAGTAACCAAAAGAGAATGGTGGTGGTTCAAAAACAGGCACATAGACCAATAGAACAGAATAGAGAGCCCAGAAATAAGGGTGCACACTCATGACCACCTATCTGTTCTCTGAGAAAGGTGTCCAAGGCAAGTAATGGGGAAAAGATACCCTATTCAGTAAGTGGGGAAAAGATAGATACCCTATTCAGTAAGTGGCCCTGGGGAAACCGGCTACTCACATCCAGAAGATCGAAGCTGGGCCCTTTCCTTAAACTGCCTTAAAAATCAACTGTATATGGATGAGAGATTGAAACGTAAAACCCAAAACTCTAAAAACCATGGAAAATACGTAGGCAATACCATCCTGGACATAGGAACAGGAAAAGATTTCAAGATAAAGACACCAAAAGCATTCACAACAAAAGCAAAAACTGACAAGTGGGATGTAGTTAAACTTAGGAGCTTCTGCACAACAAAAGAAGCTATTAGCAGAGTTAGATAATCTATAGAATGGGAGAAAATACTTATAGATTATGCTTCTGATGAAGGGCTAATATCCAACATCTATAAGGAACTTAAACAAGTTTACAAGAGGGAAATAAACAACCCATTAAAAGGGGACAAAGGACATGAGCAGACACTTTTCAAAAGAAGACTTACATGCAGCCAACAACCATATATCTATATCTATATCTATATCTATATCTATTATATGTGTGTATATATATATGTGTGTGTATATATATATATGTATATAAAGCTTAATATCATTGATCATTAGAGAAATGCAAATCAAAACCACAATGAGATAGCATCTCACACCAGTCAGAACAGCAATTATTAAAATGTCAAAAATAACAGATGCTGGTGAGGTTGTGGAGAAAAGGGAACACTTATACAGTGTTCTTAGAGTATAAATTAGTTCATCCATTGTGAAAAACAGTATGGTGATTCCTCAAAGAGCTAAAAGCAGAACCGCCATTCAACCCAGCAATCCCATTACTGGGTATATACCAGAAGAATATAAATCATTCCACCATAAAGACACATGCATATGAGTGTTCATTGCTGCACTATTCACAATAGCAAAAACATGGAATCAACCTAAATACCCATCAATGATCGATTGGATAAAGAAATTGTGGTATATATACACCATGGAATACTATGCAACCATCGAAAAAATAAGATCATGTCTTTTGTGGGAGCTGGAGGTTATTATCCTTAGCAAACTAATTCAGGAACAGAAAACCAAGTATCACATGTACTCACTTAAAAATGGAATCTAAATGATGAGAAAAAAACTTAGAAAGAAGGAAACAACAGACACTGGGCTCTACTTGAAGGTGAAGGGTGGAAAGAAGTAGAGGAGCAGAAAAGAGAGCTATTGGGTACTGGGCATAATACCTGGGTGTTGAAATAATCTGTAAACTAAACCCCCATGACGTGAGTTTAATTATGTAAAAAACCTTCACATGTACCCCGAACCTAAAATAAAAGTTAAAAATAAAATAAAGTTAAAAAAAAATAAGTTCTCAGCGTTACTACTGGCATTTTGCAAGTATTCTACAAAGAGTTAATACATAAATACTTGTTGTAATATAACTATTCAATAAATATTTATCACTTACTGTTTGCCAAGAAATATTCTAGGCACTAGAATATTAACTATTATTCCATCAGCCTTGTTGCTGATATTTTATGTTTTTATTTACATTACATGTATTTTTCTATATTTATTCATTTACTGTGGTGAATATTTCCATCAACACTCCATAAGATTGTTAACACTTTGTGAGATTGTATGTTCTTAGCAAGAAGCACATTTTTGTTTGGTTTAAGGCTTTCTTATTCTTTAAGGCATAATATGAGAAAAGCTGTGACTTGATTAATCAACAACCAATCTGTCAAGAATTCTTATTTTATTGAGGTAGCTATGTGCCCTCATAAAAATATTGCACTTCCTCACCTCCTTTATTGATAAATGTGATGAAATTATGGTTAATGAGATGTAATCAGAAGCTGTAAATTTCAACTTAGGTGCTTTCAAAGTATATATAAATCTCATTGTTTCCTGTTTTTCTGCTTTTTGGCTAAAATCTGAAGGTGAGGGCTGAGATGTCATTAATTATGAATTTGAAAATAGAGAAAATTATGAGTGGTAAGGAATATGGGGCATAAAGGTATAAGGAGCTCGTATGTAAAGTGACATAGTGTTAAGAACTATCTCTATATTTTCTCTTTGGTTCTCTCTTACATGCATCCAAATGCAATTTTAATGGCTATGAGTGATGGTTATGATATTTTTGATGATGAATAAACTCCTATATAGGCTTACCCCAATAAAGCAGAAATAATTTAAGTGACCTACAGAAATGAATTCCTATACAGGTTTACCCCAAAAAGCAGAAATAATATAAGTGACATCCAGTTCTCTCAGGTTCTAGAGCCATCCAAACTAATGAACCATTCATTTCTCTCTCAAACAGTGACTTTTTTTGCCAATGAACCCCAAACAGATTTTGGCATACTGGCATAAAACTTATATTTTCTTATCATTTAAAGGCTGTGTACTTTGAGACCCAGAAGAGAGTGATTAAGAATAGTGGCCTTATATAGAATTGACAGAAGAGGTCACCTATTCCAAGACATTGTTCATGAAGTGCAAATCTACAAAGAAACATACTCAAAACTTTTTTTTTCTTAGAAATGCTGACCTTCAGTCTTTATTGAGCACCAATTTTCCCTGAATATTTGCTATTGCCAAAGTGCTGAATTCTGACAGCGATTTCTATGACCTTAAAACAGCCTTTACTGTCCTGGAACTGTTGGCTACTCAGCAGATACTGAGTCTGCTCTCTTCTCTAGATGCTCCAATGATGCCACATCTGCACATTCAGCAAGCTCCTGCTGACTTTTTTTCTTTTTTTTTGGCTGACAGAAAGCACAACCAAGTTAAGTTCCTGATAAAGGTCTCAAAAATGACTAATTATTGGAATTCATTTGAACTCATTCTTAACTGAATTCAACTGTGGGTAAAAAAGAGTCTGGATGCGTGCAGTGAGGTATAGCCTCCTCCCAATAGCAAGAGAATAAACCCATTACCGCAGTCGAGGTTATCATATATAGGACATAACTCTTTTAATGCCTAGTTGTTTGGGGCACTTGAGTGATTCGTCCTTCATTATCGTCCTAATTGCCCTCTCAACCTGATCCCTAAAAAAAGATATCTGAATAAAAGTTAACTGCTATCCTTGGCAGTGAAATAACTTGATTACTTCTAAGGGAAGCAGTGCTGTTGACATTTCTTACTTCCAGTTCTTGCATGGCAATAAGGCATAAGAACTGATTTATCTAAGAGAGTGTGCCCATCAAGCACAAGCAAGACAGAGAAAGAAAGTTCACTTTGCACAAAATGAGCTGCTAATTTCTTTTCCATTTCATTGACAATGTGCTCTATGAGCTCAGAGCAGCTGGGATGAGAACAATGGATGTTTCCAACCTGTGCTCCATTTAACTTCCGCAACTATCCAAGGTCAAACAGAAAGAGAGGGAGAAACACAAAACTCTCTCTCCTCTCTCTCTCTCTCTCTCTCTCTCTAGCTTGTATTAGGGCAAAAAAATCTAGGAGACTTACAGACTGTCTGAAAGGCACATTTGGTTTCTTAAGACATTCCTGTTTCTAACCACAGGTATTTTGGCAAAGGTTTGAATGCTATTATACTGTCATTTCTACCATCAAAATTGCATGATTCATTTAAATTGTGGTTAATTGTGTGTGTGTGTGTGTGTGTGTGTGTGTCTTGGAGTGCAAAGAAGTATGCATTAGCACTTGCATTTGAAGAGATACATGCTGTGTCTGTTGCCTAAATCCTCAATGATGAAAAATGAATCCTAAATTGTGCACTTACTCTACTGCCACTGACATGGAATGCAAAACCTTTTTTTTTTTTTTGCAATTAGCAATGTGCGCCAGAGATCCTTACTATTTAGTACTTGCTTCTATACAACCCATATCACCAGAATGGTAGAGTCCTTTGAGACATACGCCTCATTTTCCTCTTTTATTATGGATGTTCCAACTCCCCTCTGATCTGCTTCATGTAACTTGGATCTCAATTAGCACTGGCTTGTGGCAGTAACTAGGAATGGGAGCTCTTATTCAACAAGAGTGTCTTGCCAAGTGTGCAGTTCAGGAGCCACCTCCCACTATTAGAATTCATATGCTACCATAATACTTTGGGAATTAAATTCTGAGGAGACTGAGGCTAGGAATCTGTTTATAAAAATGTAGTAATTTCTCAAATACTGGAAAATATCACTGGTTTTGAAATTAGGATCTTAAGTTCAAGACAAAATGACTCAAAAGACAAAATGAATCTGATGTTTTGAATTTAAAAAACTGGGGATGATAATTTTAAAATCATGGTTTTCTGTTCAAGAAACAAAACGTATTTCATGAGAATATACTGCAATCTTGTTAGCTATACATTCGGGTATATTCAATAAAAATAAAATTAAGAAAAGAATCTGAATTAATTTTTGAGTAAGACAGACTGCTCTTCTACCATTTACCTTTCTAATACAGTACTGTAAAGTGGCTATTTTAAAAAATAAATCTGCCGGGCATGGTGGATCATGCCTGTAATCCTAGCACTTTGGGAGGCAGAGATGGGTGGATCACTTGAGGACCAGCCTGGCTAACACGGTAAAACTTCATATCTATGAAAAATACAAAAATTAGCTAGGTTTGGTGGTGCGTACCTGTAGTCCCATCTACTCGGGAGACTGAAGCAGAATGGCTTGCAGCCAGGAGGTGGAGGTTGCAGTGAGCCGAGATCACATCACTGCACCCCAGCCTGGGTAACAGAGCAAGACTTTGTCTCAATAAATAAATAAATAAACAAACAAAAAATAAATCGTGTTTGTGCTCTTACCGATTTCTTTAAATTTACATTCTGATTTTCTTTCTCACAGACTCCTCTGTTCTAAGCGCACTGAATGACTTCCAGCCATTTGTCTTTTATTTTGAGACTGACTTTTCTCATGATGTAATCCCGCTTGACCTAAAGCATAGATTAGACTTTGTACTTCAAGATCCAGCACAAATTTATCCTCCTTTACCTTTCCCAGCCCACTTAAGGGCTGTAGATTGGCCTTTCTTTGGGCTCCTCACTTTTTCTGTGTGTATCTCAAATCAAAACACTGCACAACACAGGTGTTTTGTTGGTCCTCTCCTCTCCTACTTTATGGGCAAGAAAAAGGGACCATGTAAGTCCTATCACTATATGCCCAGGTCCTCGAACATTCCCCATATAGGACATGATGTCAAAACATTTGTCAAGTGAATGAGTGCAGATCTTACATCCAGTGGTCCTTCACATGCCTATCATTTGCCCATTGTGAAATTTGTTTTCAGGAAGGTATATTGTTCAACCAAAAGAGACTTTCTTCTCAATCTTAAATTTGTATTCCATACATTTCTGTTCTATAATCAAAGTAAGAAGTTACTCATTATAAAATTATGTTACCAAACTCTGAATAATACATTTGTTAATTATTTTTTTCTTGTGAGAGATACTGGTTATTGTTCAGTGCTTTTTAATATTTATAATATTTACTTTAACAGTAGAATAAGGTGAGAAATTAAACCAGTATCCTAAATTTTAGTCAAACTGTAATAATATATTTAGAATCATTTATTATCTGGGGCCACTGATTTGAGATATGAAATACTTTGATATACAATGCATTTCATACATTGTATCAAATACATTGAAATACAATGAAATACATTGAAAAGTCAAGGCTCTATCTTTAAAGAAGATGTACTTTTCTTTCTCTCTCTTTTTAATGAGATAAGATGTTCCATTAGAAACTCTGCCTACTAACCATTTAATACAGAAATTTTATAGTCAGTATTTTAGTTTTGCTTATCTAAAAAAATTATCTAATATTGAATGTTATGTCCAAAATGGTGATCTAAAATTAAGATAAGCTATGCAGGTAACAATCATGGATCTGAGCAAAAAGTAAATGTAGAGGGTGGAGTGGTTTCTGTAAAGATAATACAACAAAGATTTGCTGGTTAGCAGTGGAAATGAAAAACCTGCTAGGTGCTAGATGTAACTCAGCAATATGGTTAGTGGAAAGCAAGAATAGTAGCACTAATCCAAGAAAAGAAAAGAAAATTTACTAGATATACTAAAATGGAAGCTCTAAAGCATGAATTTGATTCACGGTCCCATTCTTCTTTATGTAGATGACCTCTTATTCTACTTTTTGGAGCAGTTAATGACTTCAACACCTCCAGCAAATTTCTCAGTCTATTCCATCCCACTCAATCTCTCAATTCATTAAATTATTAAAGTGGGTAGGTTTATATCAACCTGGGTTATATCTGTGTCTGTCATTTACTACCTATGTAATTTTCCCTGAGACTCCATTTCCTCATCTGTAAGTGTAGCCTAATAATTTAGGTGTTCAGTCCTTATCCATGGCTTTGCTTACCCTGGTTTTAGTCACCTTCAGTCAACTGCTGACCAAAAATATAAAACAAAATATTCCAGAAATAAATAATTCAGAAGTTTTAAATTGCACATAATTTTGAGTAGCATGATATCTTATGCTTTCTTGCTCCTTCCCTCTGAGAAACTGAATCACTCCTTTGTCCAGCCTATCAACACTGTAGATACTCCCCCTTAGTCACTCAATAGTTACCCTCCCACTAATCATATAGTTAATCTTGATTAACAGATCATATAACTAATCATATAGTTAATCTTGATTAACAGATTGACTGTCATATTATTACAGTGCTTGTTTTCAAGTTACCTTTATTTTGCTTACTAATGACTCCAAGGTAAAAGAGTAGTGATGCTGGCAATTTCAACATTTTAAAGAGAAAGTATGAACTACTTCATTTAAATGACAACATAAAAATTCTCAACTTAGTAACAAAAAAAATACTAGGTTTTGGTAATATTTACAGTTTCATCATCCACTTTAGGTCTTGAAATGCATTCTTGAAAGATAAGAGGAGGACCACTCTATTGATCTCTGTAGGTTAAGGTTCAGTCAGAGAAGCAAAACTACTATGATTGTTACAGACTGATGGGTTTAGTTTACAAATTCACTTTACGATCGTGAGAGTTTAATAAACAGTCTATGTAAGGCTGATGCTTGTGCCTGTGATTCTGGGCCTGTTGTCAGCACTAGGGAAGCAAAAATATAAAATGAGGGAGAGTAAGAACAAATGGAGAGCCACAGGATACAGTAGACCCTAAGTTGACATCTCACTGCAGCCTTCAACTCTTGAGGTTTGATAATACTGGCTACTTGCTAGAGAAGCTGAAGCTGGTGCCCTTTCTGATGTATCTAAATATTTACTGGATCTAGGAGTCAGAAAAGATAAAACAGGATCTGGCAGATACTGACAGAGCAGCAGACCTGGCTGTTTCCCTGTCCAATAAGGTGGGCCACAGATTAGGAACTTTTATGTTCTGAAGCAGTACTGGAGCTTCTGCACAAGCCTTCGGATGGTTAAACTAAGATAGCTGCTGCCCAGGATCTATGTTAATCCAGAAATATACAGGGAAGGAAAGTCTTGGAAAGGTACTTTTAATGACAATGCAAATTCGTCAGAACATCCTGGCTATTCAGAGCACTGCAGGGTTGATCAAAGAAAGCACATGAGAAATCAAGCTGAAAAAATTAAAATCCAAAAAAGACACAAAAAAGTATTTGTCCACAAAGTTTTCTCTTTACAATAAGCTAGTCATTGCTTCCCCTATGTTGTTGTGGTGTCTTCAACATAACTAGCCACTGGCGTAAGTAGTAGATCCTTGTGCAATATGATTTGATAGGAATCACTAGACCTGATAAAACTAAAGTTCCAACAAAATTGTCAGCTACGAAAGAAGGCAGACAACACCTAGGTATAGCTAGTATACTCTGCTGATACTTAGCACAGAGTGTGATGTATACCAAGAAAGAAAGAAAGAGAGCCAGAGGAGAAGAGATGAGAGAAAATGAAAGAAAGGAAGGAAGGAAAGAAGGAAGGAAGGAAGGAAGGAAGGAAGGAAGGAAGGAAGGAAAGGAGGGAGGGATGAAGGGAGGGACGGAGGGAGGGAGGGAGGAAAGGAGGAAGGAAGGAAGGCAAGTAAATTACATTTGGATAGAAATCAAAGGTGAAGTAACGGGAAGGTATTATAAAAATAAAAAGCAACCATTGCATTTTTATCCCATAAATCTCCTGGATAGTAAAACTTATCTTAAATCTGTAACTGCAGATTAAGATCCCTCAACCACAACAACAAAAAACTTTCTAGAGCATGTTTGTTAAAGTGAGAACTATAATCTTATAAAAATTACTGTTGAGGTAATAGGGTAGACCATGCTAGTGGACTTGGTAGGCGTTACTTTATAAGAAAAGAGACCAATTCTAATATTAGGTCATTGATTTTTTTTTAATAAAGCACATAGATTTCTAAGTGTATAGGAAAACCTCACATCATAATATTTCCTCCTGTTTCTTAAATGAAGGAAGTTCCAATCCACTTTTGATAAGTGCCAATATATCAGCAGGATTTCAAGACAATAAGAAAAGGATTTGTGCTCATTTTACTTTCCCTGAGATTAAAGTCAGATGTTAGAAGAGAAGTCACCTTGGAATGCTCAACAATTGAGTCAAACTGAATTTAGGAGGACTTTTCTGCTCTGAATGTCAAGGTCAAAAAGGATTTTAGTCATCACTCTGTTCCCAGGTTATCCTTATCGAGCTTCTCTTTCCGGATTATTTCGCTATGACAAAATTCTCTTGTGGCACTAGCAATAATTAATAATGTTCCCTTCTTAAGAGCTCCCCAGCACCAGGGTTTGCCAGAGTTGGCAAGTGAAATTCTCTAACGAGAAGAAATAAAACTGCTGTCGCAGCCCAGATGCCGAAAAAACACTAGAGGTAGGAAAAACATTCCCACTTGCCATTCCCAGACTTCTCCCACAATAGTCACACACAGGCGGGATATTCTGTGATCACGATTGCCTGAGATTACTGCAGCTTGTCTTTTCTGGAATTCATGATTGCAGCTCAAGGTGGCTCAAGGCAGAACAAATACATGGATATGATGAAAACTGAGAATTTATTATTGAGGGAAAGGCCACTTTATCTGCCAGTATAATCTGACTGCATTTAACACACAGTTCAGCAAACGTTTTTTTTTTTCTTTTTTGGTGGTAAAGTTAAATTTGTGAACAAATGGGCAGAAGGATGTATCATATTGGAATATAAAACTGAGGAGAACAAAGAAGATAATCTAAAAGTACTACCAACCATTGTGTTTAGAAAACAATAGAACTTTGTTTAAATTAATACAGGCAATGGCATTCCATAAGGGAAAAAGATGATACAGGAAAATAAAGAGATATGTGTTCTTACAATAACTCTCTTCACATTATTTAAAATCTATCTGTTATAACCTATTATAAATCTATTTTCTATAATCCACTCTAAATTTCCTGAGGGCTGGAACTTTGCTTGTATTGTTCATTGATGAAGCCCAGTACTAATCCCTGTGCCTGATACACAAGAAGTAGCTAACAAACATTTTAAAATAAGTAAACTCAGATAGTAAAAAATTCAAATTACATGAATTGAAAAGCATCACCTATGCCATTAAAATATGAATGGTTGTTTGCAAAAATAATTTAGGAGAGGGCTATGAACACATACCAATTTGTTACGTTTGTTGATTCCTTTTACAAAAATTGTCAAATATCCCTAACGTGACAAGTGGTGAAAAATGTTTAAATTTTGCTGATTGACTACACAGAGGATGAGAGAAAAGAGAAATGCTGTGCGTGAAGCATAAATTTTGATAGAAT
Organism: Plecturocebus donacophilus; assembly: GCA_004027715.1. Classification (NCBI taxonomy): domain Eukaryota; kingdom Metazoa; phylum Chordata; class Mammalia; order Primates; family Pitheciidae; genus Plecturocebus; species Plecturocebus donacophilus. Next base: position 97,118 of record PVKP010001278.1, read on the forward strand.
TGAAATGCCTATTAGAGAGCCAAATGGAGAAGCTGAATTGGCATTTAGATATGCAATTCTAATTCTAGGGGTGAGAGGAAATGAGAGAAATAGTTTCAGAGTATCTACACAGAGATGACGATATGGTTTGGCTCTGTGTCCCTACCCAAATCTCATGTTCAATTGTGATTTTCAATATTGGAGAAGGGGCTTAGTGGGAGGTGTTTGAACCACGGGAATAGATTTCCCCTTTGTTCTCGGGATAGTGAGTGAGTTCTCCTGAGATTTAGTTGTTGGAAAGTGTGTAGCACTTCTCCCTTTGCTCTCTCTCCTGATGCACCATACGAAGATTGCTCTGGGTTCCCCTTCACCTTCCACCATGATTGTAAGTTTCCTGAGGCCTCTCCAGCAATGCCTCCTGAATTGCCTATGAAGCTGTGAGCCAATGAAACCTCTCTTCTCTATAAAATACCTAGTGTCAGGTATGTCTTTATAGCAATGTGAAAATGGACTAATACAGATGGTCTTAATAAAATAAACTTAGGAAGAGATTTTTGTAGAAAGAATAGGAGTCTGACATTTTTTTTTAAGTCTGAACTATTCAGAGTCTTAGACATAGATAGGTGGCTAAAAATATATCATTTTAAGAGAGGCCAACTGTATCAAATTCTTCGGAGGCTGAGCAATAAATTCAAGGTGCTGAGTGGTTACATGGAAGAGAGAAATATATTACTTGAATCATAATGTAACTTTGGATGTTTGGTCTTGCTCTAAGTTAGAGGTGAGATTTCAATCAGGTAAAACATTTTTTTTTTAAATTCAAAACTAAAAAGAATGACACATTGCAAAGTATTAGGTGCTCCACAGAGATTAAATTCTGAAAATGTAATTGGCAATCCTACCAATGAAAAAGAAAGAAAGAAATTTCCAAAACACCCACTTTCACCCAAGAAGGAGAAACAGAGATTGGATTTACCCTTCCAACTGAAATAACCAAAGTTGCAGACAAAGTATCTGAAATACTGGTTTCTAAGACACTGGCTGTTAAGCACAAGGGCATGCCTAAGAGACAGGAACTAAATGAGGTGAGCCCTACAATTGTCCCAGCTCACTATTGTGAGAGACTTTCCAGGCTATGAAAGTTTTCTTCAAAAGATAGTGAAAACCAAAAAGTTAGCACCATAGAAAAAATATTTACTACTTATATATCTAATAGTGGAATTGTATCAAAAGTAAATAAAGAACTCTCAAAACTTAAAATGAAAACATCCCAATTTTTGAAAATATACAAAATAGCAGTTAATTTTACTCGACAAAAGAAGATATATGGATGGCAAATAAACACATATAAAGATAGTCAACATCATTCGTCATTAGAGACATTCAAATTATAAGAACGAGATACTACCTACAATATATGTGTTACAATGGCTACAATTAAAAGTGTTGGCTAAGATGTGGAAAAACCAGAGCTCTTATGCACTACTGGTGGAATGTAAAGGAGTATAACTCATTTGGAAGCAGTTTGTCTGTGTCTTAAAAACTAAAATATACATCTACTATATGGCCTAGCAATTCTACTCCTAGATATTGACTCAAGAAAAATAAAAGCATATGGCCATACAAAGATTTGAACATGGGTAGTCATAGTGGCTTTATTTGCATCAGCCCCCAAATGGGCAACAACACAAATGTCCATTAACAGTAAATGGATAAAAAAGTTGTGGTATATTCATACAATGAAATGATAATTGTAAAAATAAATGAACTATTGATACATATGATAAAATGAATGGATTTCAAAATGATAATGCTGAGAATAAAAAACAAAAAAGTACACATTGTATAATTCTGCTTGTATAAAATTCCAGAAAAGGAAAAATTAATTTATACTGACAGGACACAAATCAGTCTTTGCCTGGGATACAGAGGGAGGAAATTGTGAAGGATGAATTCCAAACAGGCATGAGGAAAAGTTTGAGGTTCATTATCTTAATTGCAGTGACGGATTTGCAGGTGCTTATGCATATCAAAACTTATAAAACTTGCAGTTTAAATATATGTAGTTTGTTGAATACCAATTGAACAATTGATCTGTTTTTTTGTTTTGTTTTGTTTTGTTTTGTTTTTGAGATGCAGTATCACTCTGTCACCCAGGCTGGAGTGCAGTGGCACAATCTTGGCTCACTGCAATCTCTGCCTCTTCGGTTCAAGTGATTCTCTCACCTCAACCTCCAGAGTAGCTGGGATCATAGGTGCATGCCATCATGTCTGGCTAATTTTTGTATTTTTAGTAAAGACAGTTTTCACCATATTAGGTGGGCTGGTCTCGAACTCCTAACCTCAAGTTATCCACCTACCTCAGCCTTCCAAAGTGCAGGGATTACAGGCATGAGCCACTGCACCTGGCCTAATCTGTTTTAAATATAATTAAAATAATTAAAAACAATAATGCTAATGTACAAGGACCTTGAAATGAGCTTGGATAAGAGAGAGCTAGCTTGGATGAAATGACAAGACTATTAGCAAAGAACAAACATTAAAACCTGTCTCAGATCTGTGAGTTGTGCCTGGAAGCCTGATGTCCAGAATACATCAAGATTTGATAAAAACACTAATGAAAAACAAACAAAAATAAATAAACATGGGACTCCTTCCCATTTTCAATAAAATAAACTTTTTTTAAATTTCATGTATTTTCCTCTTCCCAAATTATACAAGAGATTACTTAGTTTAAACCCCTGAGGCCAGTGATGTTGTATTAATACATAATAAAAAGTAAAACTTATATTCTTTCTTCTTTCTCACATCAGATGACTGAAAAGATGTGAGAAAGAAGAAAAGATGACGTGTGTGTGTGTGTGTGTATAGAGAGAGAGAGAGAGAGAGAAAGAGAGAGAGAGACAAAAACAGAGCGATATCTCAGGCACAGAAAGAGAGAACTGAATTCCAGAGTTAAAAGGCTAACTACTACAGTATTAAATCACAGCCCTTGGTGAGACAGACATCTTTACTCCTTCCTACCAATGTTACTATATACAGATCACTGAAAGTTGGATCTGCAGCTTCTTCATCTGGAAAACACAACACTCTTGGCATTACAAAAATTAAACAACATGCTATAAAGTTCTTAGCAAACTGTCTGACACATAGCCCTCATTCCTCCAGTTTCCTGGCTGTTTAATGTGCTCAAATTGCCCAAGTCAGAAAATGAGATTCTGAGCTATCACGTGAAGTTTTTAAGAAGTTTTCAAAACTGATGAGCTTTCAGAAATCATAAATAATGACAAATTCCTGGGGTAGAGGTAAAATCCGTGAACCATGAAGGGGTAAGCCCAATGTTAAATCAGATCGTCTTCTTAAAGAGGATATTAAAATGATGCTATAGGGAAATATATTTATAGATAAAATTAAACCATTTTGAGTTGAATAAGTGTCCAACTGATTGTTTTCCTAATGGCTTGAGTAATTGTACTCAAGAGTTCTGATTTATGATCAATGTCAAATAGTAGGAGGGAGTGCATCACCATGTTAAAAGGTTTTAGTCTAGATGTTGACAAGAACAGAATATTAATTAATTGCTTTATTGGGAATATTGGTTATGGTATGATGTAGCAAGTGCTGAAATGGGGCCACAAACCTGTTGTTTCACACTGACCCATAAAACTAGCTCACAAGTGAGGTATTAAAAATTCAAATACTCTACATTTATAGTCACGTACAACTAATAGATTAATTATAGGTATTTATATTCCACATTTAAGGTGGAAGATAATTGAATGTCTTTCTAGATCATCTCATTTGAAAATCCAAAAATTTTAATGACAAAAGAGATGCAAAGATATTTTTAAACTGAAGTTCAAATTTGTGTTAAAGTAACCTTACATAAACATCTTCATGAAAATTTGAAGAATCATATGAATCTATAATCATAACTGAATTTGCAAATCATAATGATGAAAGCACAAGCACCGAAAATTTTCCAGCAGTAAAAATATAACAATTCCTGCACTTTGGTTGAGTATAACTCCCACTCAGTATAACTTCAAAATGTGGAGAGAATATTGAACTTGTTGACTCTCTCCTGCTGCTTTCTTCCATACTGTACCCCATCCAGTCTTGCTCCACACCTACAATGAAGAGCAGCAAAAGAAACAAAGAGGATAAATCAGTCATATTTGGAGAAAATTTCTGTTTCTATCATACAGAAGATGTGAAGATATACAAAATGTTGTCTATAAGCAAATGCAGCCCAGTAAGCAGTTAGAATAAGCCACTATATGTTAGGTATAATGTAAAATGTATCCCTCCTTTCAAATAATTATTTCTTCTAGTACCCAACACAGTGACTGGAATTTCTTCAATTAAAATGTATGTTTGTATATTAATTCATGTCTTTGGCATGGCAATGAATCTTTCGAAACCTCTATGAAAAACCAAATTACTCTGAAGAGATGACACACTATGCCATGCATCTGGGCATGGATGTGTTTACACAGAGTAAATCTGGAAGAAAATGAATTGTACCCTAAGACATTTTGAGGGAAGGAAATTATAAAAGAGAGATCAGTAACTTTGGAAGTGATCCCATGAGAAAAGTTAGGTAAAGAACAGCTCTGGGGGACCAGAAATGTGGAATAAGCATCATGACACCAGGGATCTGAAAAGGGTGTTCTAAAAGCAGGGAATGTAATTCAGAACAAGGAGGTGGGACAACTCTAAAAACAATGTAGCCTCCATTACAATATCACTGCCAGGCTTCCTTGGTTCTGACATAGATCTTTGATATTTATATTGTCTCTGAGTCACTTAACAGCACTCTGCAGTTTCATTCAACAAGGACCTGTGGGAAGTTACTATTTTAAATTAGATTCACTCAAAAATTGACTTTATGGCAAAGAATTAAGGACAGCTAATTTACATGGGAGTTGACCTCAAAAATCACAACTCCCATGTGTCTCCTGTTGGAGACACAAAAATGAATAACATAAACTTAGAGGAAGCAAAAAATTTCATGGAGACGGTGCAGAAAGCAAAACAGAAAATTAAGAACTGGAGTTTTGTGGGAATATCCTTCTCTTGTGTGATGGTCTTAAAAGTGGGATCTCAGAAAAGAGAAAATGAAGAGAGCATAAAAATGCCTTTGCACAGAGTCTAAGAGAAGGGCGTTTCAAGAGCTGGTGGCCAACACAGAGGAGCTATCAAGAGACTGGGAAAAATAAAACTAACTGAAGCAAACGATTAGGCCATTTTAATAAATGCACACACACTGAGGGATAAGAGTGTGTCCAACTGATATCCAGAGGTGAGGAATATATTAAGCTTAATTAGAGACCAGAATTTTGAAATGATTGAGAATAATTTTACCTAAGAGAGGAAATATTTGTGGTCATAGGGAAAGTAAAGGTGAGGAAGGTTCAAATTAACTTCATAAGATACCAGGCTGGGAAAACGATTAGAATGGACACGACAGGCAAGAAAGAGGCAGACAAGCGACCTGATTCAATCCGTTTTTCAAAATTGTGATTGAGGAAGATTGTTTTAGTCCCTGTATTTGAGAATGATGAGAGATCAGAGTCTGAAGAAAGTAACGAGGGTGGGACAGGAAGATGGAAGCAGCTTATGCAAGTTGAGAGACAGGCATGGGCGGAATATTCAGCATACACACCAGAAGAACAGAGTCAAGACTTCAGGTTCACAACCAAATGGTGCAATTTTCTCTTTTCACAAACTGCAAACTGTAGGCTACTCCTCAGCAGAACACTGATCTTACAAAAGACATTTGTGGATTATGGATTTCTGTCTTCTCGACGTTAATGGTTTGTAAATGATTTTGACATTCCATTTTTTTCTTACCTCTCCTTTTTCCTACCACCCGACATGAAAAGGCAGCCTGTCAAAAAGTGAAAATGATTTTATATTTACAAGGCAAAGGAACCTTTAAATGACCTTAGAGGTTTACATGAGGTAGTCACAGCTTCGGGATGATCGGTAAGGTTGCTGTTGACAGATACCACTTGATGGACTAGAAATCAATTTGATCAGATGTTTTTATGGATTATAGTGGCCTTGGCTAATTACAAAAGATTGTCTTCCCAGATCCCACAGTTTTCAGAGCTGACTTTGAGCAGATGTACACAGGATTAAGCTGCAGGCTTGACAGCTTTCCCTAATTATCTGTCGCAAGGGCAACTCTTGGTTCGTCTTGACACTTGTGTCAAAAACAGGTTGAACTTTTATTTCTTAGGAAACAGGCTTTTTTTTTTTCACAGTAATCTGTGTTTAGCGGATGAGACTGATCACATTTATCATCATTTGCATGGATTTGGAAGCAGGAAAGAAACTACAAATATGAAAAAATGGACATGAATTTTTTGAAAATCTACATAAAACAATGTGATCACTGAGTTGAAAGGAAATAAAATAAATGCTGTGTAGATTCAGTCATTCAGATTCAACTGGAAAACATGGGATTTTAAGATTTTTTTTTAAAGGGGGAGATTGTAAGATGTCTTATTAAGAGAAGAGAGAATACAGAAATTACTGTACCATGCCATAATCAGCAACATTCCATGTCAGACCTGATAAATTATGAAAATCTAGATTTACATCAGAAAACTAAATTGTGTCTTTTTTTTTTTTTGAGATTCATAAAAATGTCTTCAGAGAGATTTTGACCATTGCATAGTTGAAACAAATGCTTTGTTTGTCCAAAACATAGCTACTTTTTTTTTTCACTTCAAAAGAGAAAGCATTTCTTTGGAATGTAAATTATTACTAAGTTGATGTTGCAGCTAAGCTAAACAAAGATTCAGATGTGACTGAATATGAGGAACTAGAGTCCCTAAAGCATAAGTTAATTTGTATATGGGTACAACAGGCAAGCTGAATGGGGACAGTTTTGTGTGGAAACATCAAGACAGAGAGGAGGAAGAAGAGATGGTGTAATGGGACAGTGAGTAGTCCTTTGGTGATTTTGACTGCAGGAATAAGAACTAAGGCATTCGAGAGTATACTTTTAGACTAGAGCTGAAAAATTGAACTCACAGATATTTATGTGACAAAGATTCAAATAATTTTTCTGGAGCCCACAAGTAGCAAGATATGTTACTGTGTAGGGAAGAAAAACCGTTTGTCTTCATCGTTCTGTACAGAACATTGCATGTGCCTGGCAACATGAGAGGTCTGGGACTTCTACGTGAATTCCTGAAAGCAGCAACTGTGTAAGGGGGAAACAGAAGAAAACAATGATAATGCTTGATCAAGAAATGTCCCTCATAATGGCAGGCTCCTTTACATATATGGGCTTCTAGGTAAACTTGGCTGGCATAGTGGGGAGACTTGGTAGAAATTTAAAAGCTTATACAATCAGTCACTCAACAAATATTTATAGTGTATGCTATGTGCCCTCTTGTTTTAGTTATTAGAGATTCCTCAATGAAAAGTAAACCATACAAAAAAACCCATGAGCCTGTGAAATTTTGACGTACTCTGACTTTTTTGTACTGATAATCTTGTAAAGTCTGGAGAACATTAGGTTGTATCAGCAATGTTAAACATAAATTGTATTATTACCTCTTACAAAAAAGCTACTTAATCTATACTTTTATTTGAAAAGAATAACTATTAGAAAAAATAAGAAATATCAGTTCTGAAGAATTTACTCACTGAAGATAGAAAACTTACCACATGATCTTTCAAGTTCCCATCTAATCTTAAGGTTTTATAATATTTGTTCAGATTATTACTTCTAGAATTAGAGTTATAACTGAAGCCAGTTAAAGTAAGAAACAAACAAAAGTGTTTAAATGAGTATGTGTTATAAGATGATAAGATTATGTGCTATAAGATACTTAGAAGAGATAGTGGTTTTATTGAGTCTTTTTGGATTGTTCCTTCAGATGCTAGACCATAAAACAGATGACGTGTACAAGAAACTACAACCAGTGGCCCATAAAATGGCCATAATCCCATCAAACACCAAGAGCGATTATAGTGCAAACTTATATAACTAGGCCTATCAAGTTATAATTTGTATATATCTATTTTAGAAACTGCATCATTTAACCTCACTCACAAAGGTGTTAGGAAGATTAACTAACTAGATAATTTCACAAAGTGCTTAGACAATAAAAGGTAAAGATATAAATGTCAAGGATTATTGCTTTAGACCCCCTGCCAATGCTAAAAGACCAAAGTTAATGTTTTGTTTCATTTTCCACTGTCTAGGTAGCTCAAGTTCATTAGTTCAAAGAATGGGGCAGTGGGAGGCGAGAAATATTTCTCCAAGAGAAGAGAACATAGATTCACATCCCAAGGGCAGTCAAAGTCATTGGATTTATTAGAGCATTTCTCCTCTCACAAAGTTTTGGGAGACAATTTTCCATGAGTGTCTCATGCTTCTTTACTTCTTGTGAGCAGAGGCACTGACTGCCTTTGTTTTGGATTTTCCTTCTAAGTGTGCTTATGTACTGAATTGCCTCCAAAGATAAAGATTTTTGCCTCCTTCTAGAGCCAAGAGTAGGTTTGCTTGCAGTCTTAGAAGATGAAAATACTGTCTTCTGAAACAAATGGAAGGCATGTTTATTTCCTATTAAAAAACATTTGGATTTTTTATGCTTATGGTTCTTCTCCTGTAATGTAACTCACTTTGCCCTCTTTGTATTATCTGGTTCTATGTCATGCTGTAGAAGTTGAAGCTTATGGAACTGATGCAATCTGGCTACTGCTGCTTCCTTAAGTCATAAAGTCCTCTGTGGCTGACCCAGAGGTCTCATATCTTCTCCTAACATCTCTGAAATGGTATCAGGTTAAATGTTACCTTGACAGTAGGGTAAAATCTCAAACTCTTGACAACTCTTTACACACACACACATGCATGCACACACAGAGGAAGGTGGTAACAGTTTATTTGGAACACTATTCTACAGAAATGATATTTTTTTACCCTATCTTTAAAAACAATATAACAATATTCATTAAAGCACTATACAGATGTTAAATTTCTAGAATTCCACACTCAATAAAAATTTCATGGGGCGTGTGTGTGTGTGTGAGAGAGAGAGACAGACAGACAGCCATTTCGGGGGGGGGGAGGGAGAGGGAGAAAGAGATAAAGTGAGAGAGGGAGAGAGATTCTGAAACACCCAAAAAATTTTGTTCTAGTATTTTTAAGTGTAGGTATACCATACACCCACCAACAAATTACCATGTGTACCTGAAGAAGGCCAAAATCTGTAACTGACTAGAACTACAAACATGGCCCTTGCTGGTAAGGCGCATCAGTACAGAAAAGACAACATATGATGGAAGGAAAAAAGTGTGTTTGTGTGTGTGTATTTTTTTTTTTCATTTAAAATTAGATACCCTGTATTGGAAAGTCCGTGAAAAGATGTAAGATTTATTGTCAAAATTGTCCTTAGACCCCTGCAGAGAAGTAATCATAAGTCAACGACTGTAATTTTAAAAGTTGAGCAAAACAACATGTAGCCATGAAGCATGATTCCATTTGATGTGGAGGATTAGCTCATCAAGGTCTAGCTCAGTCACGTTTTCCTCACACCATTCCATTCATTTTCCCCGTAAACTCTGCACATTTCTCACTGAATGATTGCCATTCTGACCTGTTCCTCTTTCACCCTAAGGCTGATAGACTATGCTTCCCAAAGCTAATTCTCTGAGTCCTGATTTATGACTCTGACAGCACTTCACCAAGTGAGAGTTTGTGGCAATTTAAGTCATTACACGAATTATACAAATTGCCATTAGCTGATGTAATGTACTATAAAGGACTGGTAGCATGAAGAAAAAAATTATTTGAATTTTCTTTTACATGTTTGCAATACTTTATCACTTACTTTTTCATCTAATTAATAGAAATACATGCTGTTAGCAGAAATTGCATTTGTTTACCACATCCCTTTTATTTCCCTTTATTTTTAATCATTTACATTCTGTTGAAGTATCTCCTTTTTGTTCTGGATGAAAAAACTTATTTAAAAAATCTAAAATATCAAGTCTGCTACTAAAGAGTTAGAGAAGAAAGGATTAAAGGTTGAATGCCATATGAAAAAGGAAAATTTCATTTAGAGTGATTGAGTATTGAGAGAAAAAGGATCAAAGTATTAAAGAAATAAGATTGTGTGGGATCTTATCTGATGGATGATGTGAGTAAAACTGAAGTTCAAAGTCACATTTTTTCTCATTTCCACTTCCCCTTCTTCTTCCTTGTACTAGCTGTGGCTCTTGACTTCTAGAACAGACATGTGAATTTGGATTCTGGTCTGCCTGTTTCATGTTTACTGATGACAACAATCATTTGGAGAGATGACTCAATTAAAATGTCTCAGAATCATCCAGGGGTTCCTTATGTAAACATAGCTGTTCTCTCTTTTTTTTTTTTTTTTTTTTTTTTAGGAAGCTTAATGCTGAAATGAAGGTGAAATAAGAAATAACAAGCAAATAAAACAATCCTCACTGATTATATACTCTACATTACAGTTCTAGAAGTCTAGGGCATTTAAGAGAAGGAGTCAGAAATGGAAAAAAGAGAGAAAGGACTTTTGAGAAAATACAGAATACAATAAAGAACAGAGACAGAAAACATCTTAACACATGATTGTTCTGCCTAAAATCTTTTTCTCATCTAATTCAACGTGTCATCTAACAATTGATTCAACTTCACAACATGCTTACCTAGTCATGCTACTACCACTTCCCTTCAAAGTTTAATTTCCTCTGTCTGAAATCCACAAGTTTTCAAAATCTGGCCTTACCATATTTATGAAAACTTCTCTTCTACAGTTTTCCTAAACTTAACCTCTATCCTGGCTGAAATTGCTAAGTCTATAGTTAAGGTGAACTATCAACTAACACAAAAAATACCTTTCTATCTGCTTCCTAGTGCTTCACGCTCATCACTTAAAGCACATACATCCCTAGGAAAAATGACAATTCAAATTACATTAATATGAATGTATCAATACCGCATGAGAGATCTTTCATTAAAGGTAAGCTTAGTTTTAGAGAAAATCTAGAACATTAGTGTACCTAAGAGAGACAGGGAGAAAGTATAAAAAGACATAACAGAGTGTTTGGGGAAGAATGACCAACTTTCCAATGCTTACGTGTGTTAAAACACAGCATTCAGATTTCTATCTTGAATCTTCACCTCCTGTTACAAAAGTAAACATAGTTATAGGACCTAATTATATGGATATCTTATAGAGATAAAATATATACATTTAATTTGGACCCCCATGAATGACTATCATAAGAGATCCAGATTTGGTTCATGATCCGTCAAATGTTAGACTTGGTGAGAGTACAGAATTCTTACATAGGGTCAAATACTATCCTTAGCAATCAACAACACTGACATGATATGGAGGCTGAATATACAAAGGCTTAGAAAATTGAATAGGTCAGAGTGAAGCCTGAGTAGGCGAGATGAAGTTTCTACACATGCTTTAGACTTTATGAGTGTTGTACGTAACTAGGAAAAATCCCTAATATCCCTAAAGTAGTTTTCTGAACTGAGTTGTCTATGTACCTATTATTTCTAAGGAATAACATAGTGATTAATAGAATCTTGGGCATCTTTGAATGTGGTTTAGATAATAGAATTTGGATACTTTCATGAATTCAGCCTTCCTCTTCCTTGCAGTAAATCTCAACTCTATTCGCCACTGCCCCAGACTTAAGAAGTGTGGGAATGAATTCTAAGGCAATAGGAGTTTCCTGGACATGATGGACACATACCTGGCCATAGGCAAAGAATAAAGAAGGACAAGAGAGAAATATTATATGAAACATAGAATTTTGTTTTTGCTTCTGCTTCTTTTTTTTCTCCAGGGTAGGATTTTTAATCTTAACACTGTTGATGTATGGGGTCTTACTATTTTTTGTGGGTGCCCCTTCTATGTATTGCAGGACAGTTATGAGCAGCCCTGGCTTCTAGTCACTAGCTGCCAGTAGAAATCTCCCCACAAGCTGTGAAACAATAATGTCTCCAGACATTGCCAAATGCCCCCCTGACAGGCAAAAGTCATCCCCTATTGAGAAGCACTGTCTGAGGGTAACCCAACTGATACTATACAATCACTGATAGGCCTATGAGATTTTGAAGAATTGACTACATGTCCTGGGTCAAGTCATATTTCATTTCTAGGCCACCCAGTACTCCAAAATGTTTTCCATCTCTAAGACCTGACAAGTTTAAAGGCTCTCTTTCACGGAGGCACTCTTCATGTTTTCTGGGTGCAATTAGAAGAAGGTATAGTGGGGATTTTATTATGTGCTGACTTGTGAAGATGTAAAAATTGTAGAACTACCTCTTTTCTAGTGTAACTTTGAGTTATTCTAGAAGGAAGCAAATAGTATAGAATTAGATAGTGACCATTACATTTATGACTATGTAATGTCATAAATATCCAGATTATGGACTATAACAATAATGCCACTTCAATGTGGAAACATAAAATTCATTTAGAATATTAAGGATTATACAAAGATGAAGGCATAAACTCAGAGGAGTCACCAGACACATCTGTAGGCAAGGTAAGGAGAGTGTTGCCAAATTCTACCCAACCCTCTGGCATATTGCAGGCCACTGATAAAGTAAGAGGGCACATTATTTTGTTTTGTGTCTTTTAAAAATACATTTTTGCTTCTATTTATAATATGTTTTTAAGGGTCTTCTATTCTTTAAAACATCAGTTGACTCTCTCCTTTTAGATTAAAGAGGTATAAGCAGGACTATTTATTTAATTGAGAGCATAGGGTGCTCCTCAGGCCCCTGCCATATCTCCAATGCCCAAACTAGTCACTGTGAAGGACACAAAATAAGAAGGAAAATAGGACATAAGCTCTGTCATTAAGAAGCTTAAAATCCAGTTAAAGTGACAGGATTAGCCCCAGGGGTTGAATAACAAGTGATTATAAGATACTATATATTTAAGTACTAAATTGTGATTAAGCACCATGTGAGAGATTCAGAAAGAAGATGATGTTTCCTCAAATGAGAGTCAGAGCTTATTCAACTAATCATTCTGTGTTTGAAAATAGCCCTGAAACATATGCTTGGATAATATCTGAATATTGGATTTGGCATTGTATTTGATTATAAATAAAAGTAGATATATGTATATGTGTTTGTGGGGTGTGTGTGTGTGTGTGTGTATACCTGATGTAACTATTAAAGACTGGAAGTATTGTAGCTTTCCTAGATTCCATTGTCAACAATGAATTCATTTTAACTTTTCTAGCCCATTTGGAATCTGTTAATATTTTTTGCCAATTTCATTTCACATGTTATGAGGTACATATGTTTATTATATACCATTGTGAGTAAGAATGCCTCCTGTTTTACCTATATATGTTTTTTCGGACTACAAATGGGAGTCTCTACTTTATCAGGGTGTGGGGAGCTGGGGTAGAAGCCAGGAAGAGAAAGAACTGACCAATGTAGGAATTGCTTGGGGAAAAAAATGACTTCAATGAAATGTTTCTTCTCAGATTTCTTTGTATTTCAAAGAAACACAAATGATGATTACTAGAAAATGCCCATTCTTATCTTATTTCTTCCTTAGTAGCACATAAGCTTAGCTTTTGCTATTCCTAAAAATATAGAAGTTGGTTTCTAATTCATCTTGATAACTAGGACACCCATTTTGTAGATCATCTAATGTTTCTACTTTTTATCCGGTTTCCAAAGAAGTTTTGATTAACAGCAGCCACACGATGCCAAACTTTGATGTTAAACACTGTGCCTCTTGTGGTTTAAAGCAATCATCAATTTAGAAGTTGCTTTTGAAGCTCCTGATAGTTGTCTTTGAACATTTGTGTCTATGGACTATCCCAGCTGAAAGGGTGATGGCTGCTAATATATCTTATTAGGTAACTTTGAAGATGACTTATTTTCTCTCATACAACACCAGAACCATATTACCTTGTATGTTTAAATTGTTGTAATGCTCATGTTACAATCAAATGGACTGAGTCTGAAAGATAATTTTCCTTGGGCCAAAGGGACATATTTGAGTTAAACAGACTTGGAACACATACTCTTCCACTGCATATAATGTGGTGACATTACTTCTATAGATCCTACTTCTGTGCTTGCTTTGTTTAATTGCTCTGACACTAATGACACCTTGGACAAATAATATCATTTTCTGAGTCTTGACCTCCTCCCTTTAAAATAGGAGGTTAAACTAAATAGTCACTACTACAACTCCCTCCTACTCTAAGAATTTGTAAGTATAATTTAATCCTTATTTTCATCAATCTTGCATAGAAATCTTACTATTTCAGATGAAGTGTTTGAAATGCTAATTAAGTATTTGAAACATCTATTATTTAAAACAATTGCAATTATCATTGTTATGATTATCTTACTTTTTCATTTATATTTTAAGTATTTTAGGGATAGGTTTAACATCACACATCTTTTATATTTTTTTCCAGTGCTATGATTTATGAATACATCCATTTACTCAACTTAAAAGAAACCTGATTGTATAATATAGGGTACAAAGAATAGAAAAAAGGAATCAACATTTATTTACCCTTTACTATGGTGGACATACCTGGAAATGGGCAATATATTAACCATTTACAGAAAAGAAAACTGAAGAAAGCAGAAGGAGTGCTAAATATGGAATGTACCACCTCCCAGGCCCCCAAATGTCTGAATCCAGCAGACACACATATTTTCCATTAAAGAGATTCAGATATAAAATTTCTTGACATAATTTTGCCTGGATTTCTTTGTTTTTCCAGTGGAAGTCCATTGCCATGGCTAACTATAGAACTAATATGCCACTGTCTTTCTCCTTTTCCACATACACATACACATATATACACACAAGTGGACATACAGCACATTCATGCACTCACTAGAAACCCTAAGGTAGAATTTATAGCACAGGAAAAGAAAGAAAGAAACAAAAATGGGAAATGAAGTTCATTTCAATTGCTCTGCCTCTTAGTCTCTGTTTATTTGCTTTATTTTTTCCCATTTTTGTTCTGATTCATCAACCACCTGAATTATTTCTCAATAAGAAAATATAACATGTAAAAAGCAGACTAAACTATGCAATGTTTATTGATGATAAATGAGTAACCCTTTAAATTCCAGAGTGTAGACAACACTTTAGAGCTCTAGCTGAGGAGCAACGGAGAAGGAGTCAAGTTAATTTACACATCTTTCACATTGAAAAATTAACTAAGACCAAGATATTAGTGTAATCATTGGAAATAGAATTGTGAACTAGGAGTTTGAAGCTTGTTAAAATGCAGGTAGATACTCTGATATTGACAAGTAAAAAACAAGGGCAAACAACATCATGGGATGGGGGAAAATTAAGAATTTTAAGAATTTGCACTACCCCCCACCCATTATCTACTGCCTTGGTCCTTCCACTGATAAAATCTCCCGGATCTTGACACCATAAACTATTTTATTATGGCCCTTAAATTGTTGTCATGTTTTATTGATGTGCATCATTTCTTCCCCACTTCCACCAGCGACTACATATGGATAGGGTTTTTCATATCCCATTGTGAAAATAACACTTTGATTCCATTTTTATATTCCTTAGCCTACAGTTTACTTAGAGCAATCACAGAGTTATATGATCTTTCAACACAAGTTTTGCTTTGCAAATAAACAAGGGGACAGGCAGGAATACAGTAGGATTGTGATGTTTCAAAAGATTGGGAAAAAGCTTGTGCTTTGCTCCAAGTTTGCAAGATGAGATCTGTCTCATGAACAATATTAACATTTTTACTCAAACTCTGTTCTTGCCCCTTTATCTATTTTTGATGATGTTGAAATTTAAGCACCTACCACATAGTCAAGAAATTTCTCCTAAAAATGCATTGGTGTTAGTACTGAATCTCATCTTATTTCATGCACTAATTAACCATATAATCTTGAGTAATTTATCTTCTGGATTTCAGTTATTTTAGCCATAAAATAAGTGCACTAAAAAGTATGTTCCTCTCCTTTAATTTTTAAAATCTAAGGATTTTCATTCATGCATGTATTCATTCTTTGTTATTAGTAATTACTGAAGTTTTATGTTAGCATGTTTTGATTTCTTTTTGCTTTTGCTTTACACATAAAATAAATATTTTCCTTGGCTTTTCAAGGCAACTTCAGAGAAGGAGGTACTTACCTTTAGGAAGTCCAATCCTTTATTAAACCTGACTGCTTACTCTATATGTATGCCTGAGAATTTGAATACAATTAAAGAAGAACACAAAACTCTACTGATTGATATACTTTAAACTTATCAACATGTGAAGATAATCTTACTACACCTTCCCAGTACATTCTTTTTCTGCTGTAGAAAACTATATTATACACTCTGCTTTCTTCTCAAACATTCAGATTTCACTCATTAATCTATCACTCACAGCTCATAATATCTTGTTTTTTTATTAAGAAAATAGACAAAGGAAAAAATAACTTCATCCATCCATCAAGTGGCCAATCATCTTACATGCACCACTGCTCAGATTATTTTCATTTCTCCTTTGTTATAATGTAGCAAATGTTCCTGCCTCTGTCTAAAGCCAACACTTCCAGATGGGCCATGAAGCTTTGTCACTGTCCTACTACTGGAGGCCAAACATTGACAAAAAATTTTTCCTTCACTCATCTTTCCCAAATTAGCTGTTACTCTGTTAATAGAAGATGTTTTTATTAGTTATAAAGCCATAGCTTAATATCATCTGTACTGTAAAATCCTCCTTTGATGTAATTCTTTTCTTCTCTACCCCACATCTCTGTTTCCCTTAAAAGGAAAAGTATTAAATTGTTTTCAGTACTCATGGTTTCCGTTTTGTCACCTCCCATTTTTTCTCAATTCACTGTCATTTGACTAAATCTCAACCACTCTACAGATAGCCCTTTGCAAGATCACAAATGACTCGCTTCTTGAGACAAGTTCACATGATACTCTATCCACATCAAAATGAACTTGTATTTGCAGTTGACAGAGATGATCACTCTGTCCTTCTTAAAAACATTTTTTTCTTAAGCTTATGAGATGCTATATGACTTTTTTCTCCTATGTCAGAACTTAAATTTTACCAGTCCAAATTTTTGCCGCCTTCATTTTTTTTTTTTTTTTTTTTTTGGCTCAACTCTTAAATCTTAGAACATCCTGGCTTGGGTTTGTCTTTCTTTTCATCCATAGTTTATCCCTTAGTGAAGTCATCTAACCTCGTAAATGTAAATATCGTTTCCATAATGTTGAATCCTCAAGAATATATTTCCAGCTCACTTGTTTCTTTGAGCTACAAACTCACAAACTACATAATGTCTCATTTTGAATATACAGGAACATATCAACATCCATCGATGTATTTCATTCACAATTCTTAAATTTTACTCCTGAACTATTTTTTAAAATCTGTCAGTGGTCCTTAACTCAGGCTGCGGCCCTGCCCTCCAGTCTGCTGCTAAGAATCATTATTGGAGTCTTTCACCAATCCATCAACGTCTCATCAATCCTGGAATACATTCAGAATCTGTTCACTTCTTACCATCTACGTTATTATAACTCTAATCTAAGATGATGCCACCTGCTGTCTGGACTACTAAAATGGCTTCCCACACAGTTCCTCTTGCTTTTCTTCATATTCCATTCTTCACTGATTTTACACAAAAGTCAGAATAATTGTTTGAAATTATGTAACTGAATACATCAGCTACCCACCCAGCCCCACCAATATATATACACATACTTAAAAACCTCCATTAACCTACTATTTCAGTTAGAATAAAATAAAGATATTTCTTTCATAGATTACACAATACATAATGTCCCACGTGATCTAGAAAATGTCCTCCTGTCACTTGATCATCTACTTTCCTTGTTTTCTATTCTCCATCAGGCTTTCCTTCTATTCCTAAAACAGATATGTCAGGATATATTCATTTACTGTCCCCTTCCCTACCTAAAGCTTTTCTTCCCCTGATTCTTTGCATGTTTGCTGCATTCTCCTAACTCTAATTTTAGTCACCTTTGGATTAGGCATTACCTTTGGTAAAGACACTTTTAGCTCAACTCAAGTGACCAACACCATCCTAGTTGCTCTACACCTCCCTTATTTCTTATCACTATTTGAATTTATCTCCTGTCTTCTCTAACTAGAGTAAAAACCCCTTGTGCATGAAATTTGCCTTTTCTACTACTCCACCTCTAGGTTAAGAAAAGAATCTAATTTATATGGACCTAGAAAATGAAAGGAAAATGTATATAATTAAGAAAACAGGGGATGCTCACAAAGAAGGTGATATCTAGGCTGGGAAAGGAGAACATGTTGCAAATGATACAGAGGCGACTAGGCAGGGAGACGTGAAAGTCTAGCATTCTCTGTGGAAAAGAGGGAATGCAGAAAATACAGTGGAATAGATTGGCCTGGAAAAATGTGAACTCAGTTTGTAAAGTCCCTGTGTGATATACATAAGGTATTTTCACTTTTCCTCAAATACTGAGAAGCAAGAACAACTTTTACATAGGGTGGTGCTGTGAAAAAAGTTAAGTATAATAAGGATAACTGGAAGAGGAGTCAGAGGAAACACTACACTGGACACTACACAAAGACAGAAGGCTTTGTCCAGAATGGAGTGGAAGAGATCTGAGGGGAGGCAGGGATTAAGAGGATGGGGGATCTGCCTTTACCTCAGAGTCTTTGTTTGAGATGCAAAATATTCCTATTTGAGTTTAATGTTTTATTATCCCCAGATAATAATGATTCTTGATTTATAATCCTGTGAATCTAATAGATGTTAGATAAGGTCACAAAGTTGAAGATATTTCCAAATCTCAAGCTGAAACCATGACTTTGAGTCACTATTCACTTGACTAAACTTAAAAATATTTTTCTAAGAACTGAAAGTGATTCAGCACAATATTCCAATTATTTGAAAATTAGAAAAAACAATGGAAAAAGTACAAATATAGGTGCATACAATGTATTCTACATACATGTTTATGTGTGTGTGTATATATGACACCTAATAATGCACATCACCTATATGTATCTATTTATTGATATAAATGTATTAATCCATGCATATATAATACTCATAAATATGGAAAATTTATATGACAAAAAAATACATATAGGCAGACCAAATGAAAAACATATCGAAGAAAACATTTTTTTGCCATTTAAAATGTTTAAAAGTATAATTTTGAATGAGATGGGGAAAATGTGCTTTTTTCAAATGGGTAAGTCTACACAGTTCAACTCTAAATGAACTAGTCTGATGGGAGAATTGAGGTATGACATTTGGAAACTGTGGGGGGACAGAAGTCTGGAGCTGTTGAGTATTGTACAATGGCAACCAAACACTAAAAGCTGGCCTTAGATTATAGTCGTTGTTAATTACATGCAGTTTTGCTTTCCATGGTTTCAGTTACCCATGGTCAACTGCAGTCTAAAAATATTAAGTGGACAATTCCAGAAATAAACAATTTGTAAGCTTCTAACTGGATGTTGCTTCGAGCAGCATGATGAAATCTGTACAATTGTGCTTGTCCCATGTGGGACATGAAGCATCCCTTTCTCCAGTGTATCCATGCAGGCTATGCTACATGCCTATTAGTTATTTAGTTGCCTTCTCGGTGATCAGATCAACCATTGTGGTATCACAATCCTTGTGTTCAAGTAACCCTTATTTTATTTAATAAAATGGCTTCAAAGCACAAGACTGGGAATGCTAGCAATTCAGATAAACCAAAGAGAGGCTATCCATGCTTGCTTTAAATGAAAATATGAAAATCTCAACTTAATAAAGAAAAAAAAAGAAAATGGTATACTGAGGTTGCTAAGATCTACAATGACAGCAAATCTTATTCTTGTGAAATTGTGAAGAAAGAAAAAGAAATTTGTACTAGTTACACCTCAAACTACAAAAATATAAGCCACGGTGCATGATAAGTGCTTAGTGAAGACAGAAAAGGAATTAAATTTGTGGGTGGAAGATATGAATAAAAATGTGTCCCAACTGAAGGCAGTTGGGTTCAGTACTATCAGTGGTTCCAGGTATCCAATAGCCATCTTGTAACATATACTTTGTGGTTAAGAGGAGACAACTGTATTGAAAAATGTTAAACTCAGACTTACAAACATCGAACAGGAAGATCCAGCTACCAGTTTCAAGTTACATTCTTACTGCATGAAGGATAGCAAAGACCAATCAATCACTAGAAGGAAGACCCGCGAGACCTCAGGCCACTGCATATGCTGTAGGTTCACAGTTGCCAAGGAAGACAATCCACAAGACACTGATCTGAAAAATGCTTTACTCACACACAAAAAGAGTTCAGCAAGATCAGATTCTGTAGTTGCAGTTTCCCATGGCCAACAGGTCCCTGCTGATAACCAGCACAAAGCAATGGACTTCTTGCACGCTTCTTGTGCTGTAGAAAAAGGACTCCATCTCTTCTGAACGAGACAAACGTATCAGTGAGGCTGGCCAGACCTTCCCAGAGCAGGAGAACATTTTCTCCTAATAAGTAAGAAGACACTGGAGCTACATGATAGCTCGGCACCAATCTTCCACATAGGGAAATCTTTCTGGCAATCCCCAAGAGGGCCAGCAGGTCTTGTCATGGTTGCTTCCTGAAAAATGAGTAACTGAACATAAAAAAAATCTCTGATTCTTAGCTTCTGTATGTGTTGAAATTGCTTTAATATATGAACGTAATTGTGTGTATTTGCTCACATAGTTAACTACTTACTTAAGATGTGTAAAAGTTGTAGTACTAAGGAGATCCAGGGTTTACTGATGAGAATGCCTAACTATACGTAGGGTAGAATGATAAAGTATTAACATGCTAAAGATTAATAAAATGTATTAAAATAATATATCTTCCTCCTAAACAAGCTGTGAAGTGAGGCCCATTCTACAGGCACAAGAAGGGCCAGATTGGCAATAACATAGATTGGGGCATACAATGAAGCACACCTGCTGTATACATTCAGAATGTGACTTATTTTTCTGATCGTTTTAAATTGTTATTCAATCTCAAGATGGGAATAGACAGCTTTAAAGGATTTCTAAAATAAGGACACATAAAATGTCTGCTTTTCAGCAGTGGAAAAATAATAATCCTCCCCCTCCCCACCAAGAAAAGCCTTTAGCAAAAAAGCAACTTAGCATATAGACAGTCTCCCAGTGACCTGCCACTTAGCTGAGAATAGGTTGGCAAAAAATATCAATGCCAATGAAACCAGCTTCAGATCTAAAACTTCTACTCTATTAATTCTTTTCTTTGGCGAACATAGAAATGAAAGGCAGAGGGAGGAGGAAAAGCTGAGAAGACAGTGAGGTATAAGAAATGAAACAAAGAGCAGTGTCTCTCTCTATCCAGGGCTTTGCCACAGCCTCCCTCATTTCCTGGCTATTCTTATCCAAGAAGCCAGGCAGAGTGGAGTGCAAGCAAATACAAGATTATCTCAGACAATGAGTAGTAGTGCATCAGAGTTAATCTATGTGCAATGGATCAATAGCATGATCCTTAAGATAGAGAAGTGGCCAAATCAAATGGGCTTTCTGTTTGCTTTGTTATTTAAGCTTTGAAGCTCTGCTTTAAAAATTTCACTTTGTCTTGCTTCTTAAAGGTGTTCATGCAGGTAAAAGACCATGCATTCTAGTCTGGGCTAAGTACCCCTGGGCCTAATAAAGGCAAGTCAGTGCTAATTTGTAGCCTGGCTGTTTTAGACACAAAGGCACAGTTTGAGATACACTGAGTTGTACAGCACTTGTTAAGTATCAAATAGGAACTGATTTCTTTTTTTGTATTCTTTAGAAATGTGTTTGTACTTTGAAAATATTTCTATTTTAACTTCAAGACTAATCCATCTCTCTTTTGGGTTCCACCCTGAAAAGAACTGTATTTATATCATGATATCATGTACTTACCCTCCAACTGACTGAATTCGTCTAGACTAAGCAAGTTTAGTGTGGACTTTGTCCCGTTCAGCACTGACGGAATCCAACTGGAAGAAAAAAAAAGTGTGACTCACTTTATGTGTTTCTTTACATCTCTCACCTTAAAATTCATATACTTTTCTAGTTTCTTTGTGGCTCTATCAAGGTTAATCAAACAACTTTGATCTATAGTCATTTAGATAAATTTGTTTGCATTTCTGGTACTCGAACAACAAAGCAGTTAGAATCCTGGTTTAGAAGAAATCATGAAACTTTACATTTCTTTTTAATGTTTTTTTTTTTCTCATTTTATTACATAAATTAAAAATTGCTATATAACCATAAAAAACAAATAATCAAAAAGCAAAAATAGTTCACTTTACTTTTTTATTTATTTATTTTTATTATACTTTAAGTTCTGGGGTACATGTGCAGCATGTGCAGGTTTGCTACATGGGTATACAAGGGCCATGGTGGTTTGCTGCATCCATCCCCAAATCATCTACATTAGGTATTTCTCCTAATGCTATCCCTCTCCAGCCCCCGCTATGCCTCTCCTAGCCCCCCACCCCCCAACAGGCCCCAGTATGTGATGTTCCCCTCCATGTGTCCATGTGAAACTTTACATTTCTTTACACAGACTCCTCTAAATCTTCCTTGAGAGATAATAATTAGTTCACATTAGGAGGTAAAGGGAAACAGAGTAGCAATTACATGTACAAAAGAAGTTGCTATCTTTGAAATAAAAAATAGAAGATCTCCAGAAAGAACTTCTTGGCCTGAGATTCCACCAGAAGAAAGTCTCATTCATTAAGTCACTGGGATGGGAGGCACCAGACTCCATTCTGACCTCTGATCTGCTATATGCTCTGTGTAATCATTAGTGTAACGTTTGAATGTCTTCAAGGAAGAGATTTGGTCATGACTTTCAGTAATCTATTTGAATCTTGAAAAATTCCTTAGTTATTGTAACAGGAGAACAGTCTGAACATAATATTTACTAACTTTTCTTTCTGGCCACCATTAAGTACTGTATCAGTTCTCATACTGTGACTTAAGTAGCATCAGTATTAATCAGAAATCTGTGAAAAATTTGAGTTCTTGGGCCCCAACGTAAACCTAGCAAATCAAGAACTCAGGGAGTGAGCCCAGAAATCTGTGTGTTCACAAAATGTCTATGTGATTATGAGTCTCTCTCAGGTATGAGATCCACTGGGCAATAGCATGGAGTCCTTGGAAAACACAGGAGCTGACTTATGCTTATTTGTTTTCTTTAAAAAATATTAAAATAGAAAAGTAGCCAGATTAAAGAGGCTTTCTGTTTGCTTTGTTATTTAGGCATTGAAGCACTATTTTTAAAATTATACATTGTCTTGCTTTTAAAAGATGTTCATTTCAGTAAAAACTCATGCATTATAATCTGGGCTAAATACTGTTAGGCCAAACAGAGCCTTTGTTAATCTATTTGTTATACTAAATAAGACATACATTATCAGTATAAGTAATATCTTTCCCAGGAGGCAAAAATTACTTTGTCGGGGAGAGGGAGCCAGAAAAATTTCTTAGACATCACAATAGTTAGTGGTCTTCAAAGGGCTGCAAAACAAAAGCAGGCATATAGTATACCTGTGATATTACAATTTCATGAAGAAGGCCAATAGGAAAAAACTAGACAACCTCCTTAGGGGGTCAACTCTGGGAAAAAAAAGAAAATGAAACACACACACACAAATTGAAAGTTCCTAATCTAAGGTAACCCTTGATCCTCTAATTTAAGAGACATTTTATTCCTAGTCTTTTCTCTTTCAGATTCTATAGACAAGGTACTAGGCAATAAATTTTGGCCAATTAGAGTCCATTTTAATTTAATGATAGGTGGTTAATTCCACAGTGAAGGTATCCCTACATGACATATATAACAAGTAAAATTAATAAATGAGACAATATCTTTTATGGGTAAATCTCTTTAGATTTTATGTTCTTTGCAAAAATAATTTTGTTTTTAATTATTGTCTTCCTTTTTCAGATTAGAAAATCAAAGATCTGAAAGACTGAATTAATTAATCCGTTTACATATTCTAAAATAATTTATTGAATGTCTGATATGTGATAATAGCCATTCCAGGCATAGATGATTAGCAGTGAGCAAAATGGACAAAAATCCCTGCCCTACCCTTCTAGAGCTCACATTCTAATATGGAAATATAACATAATTCAGGTATATAATATATATATAGATAGATTTATAAAATCAGGGTGTCCAATCTTTTGGCTTCCTTGGTCCAAAAAATGAAATGAAAAGAATCCTCTTGGGCCACACATACAATACACTAAAACTAAGGATAGCTGATGAGCTTTAAAAAAAAAAATTATAATGTTTAAGAAAGTATGAATTTGTGTTGTGTTGGGCTGCATTCAAAGCCATCCTTCGCTGCATGCAGCTTGTGGGCTGTAGGTTGGACAAGCTTGTTTTAAATGGTGGCTTGTTAAAGGAAAAACAAAAAAGAAGCTCAGTGTTGGGGTCAGGCATGGGGACTGGGCAAAGAAGACTCACTGGGAAAAAGTTCAAGGTGGTACAAAGGTGTGAGGTGGAGCTCCATGGAAAAGGCAGGAGTTTTAGATACAGGACAGCAAAGGTGAACTAGTAACAATAATTTTAGAGAAAAAAATCCATGCAGCATATCTGAGGGACAAGGAATAATAGCAAACTCTAATGGCAATGAATGACAATGCAGATGTTACAGAAAGAAAAAGAAATAGTAAGATTAGAGAATTATGTTGGAAAGAAACTGTAGAAGTCTTCAAAATCCAAATAAATAGTCATTAATCTTTCTAAAATAAATAAATATTGAAGGTGTTTAAAGCATGATTCAAATATATATATACTAAGAAAGATACAGAATCTCAAAGTTATCTTATACCCGAGCGAGTTAGAAGGAAAGTGCCACACTCTGAGTTCCAATTGAGAGTCCTTTATTGCCAGCGACCAAGAGTCAGCTCATGCTCAAAAATCTCTCGGCTCAGAGGAAGAGGCTTGATTCTTTTTTATACCTTGCTTGAGATAGGGGAGGGGGAGTCTAGCTGCAGTGGAATTTACAGAAGCAGAACAAGCAAGTTAGATAAGGAGGCTGGTAACTAGAAGGCAGGAGGTTCCCGTGATTGTTGATTACCAAGGATAATCAACATTATTCAGTATTCAATATTCAACATGTTGAATACACAAACGATTCCCATGATTGCTGGTTATCAAGGGGGTTATTCAGTCCTTGTCATATGATCAATCAAGGGGGGGAGGGGTATTCACAATAGCAAGTGGGCTTGCCAAGCGGGATATGGTTACAATGTTTATATGCCTCTATAGTTCTAAGCACAGCATGACCCAGCACAGTAGCATGATCCAGGCATGCACTTAAGGGAGAAATGGCAGGAGGCGTGAGGGGGAGGTTAAGATGGAGTCGGTCTGGCTCTTCAGCAAAATGGAGTCTGTCAGGCTAACACAGGGTGGGTTAGCAGAATTCAGGAAGTCTATCCTTCTTCCTTAGTCATTAGAGACTAAGACTGGGTTTCTTAAATTTCAAACAGTATGCTTTTCCTCATTTCGTGTTACCACTTTACTGTGATTTTTACATGTCGAATACCTAACATCCCTACAATAATGAACAGTGTATTTCGCTGACACAAGATGAGAAGTACTTTGAAAGTCATTATTCTAAATACAAAAAGGTTTTGAATAATTCTTCAATAGGTCAAGGCATTTATCACATAAGCAATTATCAAATATTTTGTAGGGGAAAAAGTTAATTTAAAGCACTTCTGATGTTCAATGTTACTTATGACAATTGCAAACACATTGTAACCCTCTGATACACCCATCAACTTCTATTGTCCTTTCTGAGGTCAGAAGGAGCTTCGGGCAAAACTATGCCACCCCGAATTTTCACTTTTGATACCCCCAGCTTCCAGTTTTCACTATATTCCTTCCTACCTTTGGTGCTACTTTTTTTCCTTTTTTTTTTTTTTTTTTTTTTTTAACTCTTAGGTGGCTATGTACTCCTAATTAACTTGTAAGTAATTCCAGGGGATTTTTCACTGATAAGAACTTAAAGTATTAGCTCATAGAGGGTATTTGCCTTTCAAAAATGAATTCAGGAAGACTAAACACTGAGATCCAAAGTAGAAATGTATAGAGATTTAATCTTAAGCATTGGTGACACTGATGCGGAAGAGATTTGGGAACACTGCAAACATTAGGCACCCCTCAAACTGCACCTTGTAAGTATCTAAGTCTTCTAGACAGTCTGTTGCAAACTAGAAATTATTAAGATTTGAGAAACAATATTTTGTTTTCACCTTACCTTGGAAATGATTAAGACTACCCTTCAGAAGCGAATTCTAAATAGTTCAACTAAATTTACATAAACAGTAATTTCCACCTCTGAAGATGTCTATTAAAAATATATTTTTTCTTTTTTAATAAAGAAAAACCATAAAATTCCCTGTTCAGTCAAAGGTTTAAACATATTTCACTATTGTAGGCATTGGAATATATTCAACAGAGTCAGCGTTCGTTATCTCTTGTTTTACCTTTCAAAGAATTTCTGGCTTCTTAGATATCAAGGGAATTAATTTCCATCATGAATTTCCTGCTTCACCAGTAAAAGCCAATCATGTACAAGGTTGATGCTGCATCTACAGAAAATTTCATATCTTTAATGTAGAATCCTCATATTGCTCTTGTATTTTTAGAAAAAAAAAATTTCTCCCTAGACTTACTTTAGAGGCAGTGAGTCCTAGTGGGGTATTTGTTTGAAAGTAAGTGTAACTAATTTGCTGTCACCTTAGACACAAGGCTAAGTTTCCCTAAGCTTCAGTTTCCTCATTTATAAAGTTTTTTTCCTTATGAAAATAAATGGAGAGTTACGCTAAATGCTCTCCAAAATATTCTTCTCTCTACCTGGATACATCACTTCTCTGAACAATAGAGTTCTAACAATTTTCCCTCCAGAAAAAAAAAAGAAGAAGGAGAAAAAGAAACTTTAACTCTGATGATCATGTCTAATTCTCTTATTTGCTTGTTACTGTTCAAGTAGCAACTGTTCCCAGAAGCAGTTTATTTAATGTAAAACTGCTCTAAGCCTAGATCAGGAAGAATAAAATCATTTTTGAATCTCCCAGGTAAGGCTAGAGCTGAGCTGTGAAGTATCAAACATACCGTTCCTAATTTAGTCATTTTGTAAAAGTGGTCTCCTTCTCATACAGACCTTGATACATACAAGAAAACAGAGCAAAGCCTGGAAAGATAAATTGTGACGGGGTCAATTCGTTATGCCATGCTTCTCTTTTCCAATGACCTTTATCCTATAGTAAACATCTCCCAAGTGCCTAGCTCCCTCCAGACCCCTCCAACCCCCACTGCGGCCCCAGGTGCCCACCCGCAAACAGTGCTTCATCGAAGCCTGGCATGATGCGAATGATTCCCTCAAGGGAGTTGCCTCACTGTGCTAGGTTCCATTCACGCAAGGATCCTGAGCAGTTATACCAGCCAAGCGAGACAATATTTCCCACGTGATACAAATGGTGAATATTTAAATAAGTCCTATTTTATTCACTCTCCCTTAAATGCTAAAGTGTCAACTGTATATCATGTTGGTTCAAGTGATTTAGTGGCTAAAATACCTACAACGTGGTGATTGTACTTTTTTTTTGAGCCAAATGCTTATTTGTATGGGTTTATTGTAGAAGCATATGTGAAATATAGTTCTCAAGTTCTTTTCTATGTTTTCCTCTTACAACTGTACGCTACTTGTACCTTGAGTGGATCTAAATTAGTCACAACTCCCAATAACAGCTATTATCTCCATTTACAAAGCAAGTTCCCCAATCTACTTAGGATTTTAAATGCAGATTGAATTTAACTTTTTGGAATCCCTTCTTTCATAGAACTTTGTATGTAGCTTTCATAGAACTTTGTATGAGATTGTGAGAATTCAATAAAATAATGCATGTAAAGCACCTAACATGGTGACAACAATAATAGATGGTAATTATTATTGCATGACTTACTATATCTTCTTTTATTCTTATAGCACTGAATGAAAAGTTTTATATAACTATTACTCAAATTAATAAGAAATTGAATTAACCTAATTAATATTTTTCAATTGATTAGCTTAAAATATAGAAAATAACACTAGAGATGGGGAATTGAGAAAGAAATAATATTGCAAATAAAAATTAGCAAATCCAAGTAAATTCAGGAGATCCCTAGCAGATTCCATGTAAAAAACATCCAAAGAGGTGACCATTTATCCTCTTTCTGAATCAATTTTCCTTTCCAAAGGAATCCTTAATAACTAAAACAATGTTGTAGATATGGCTGCCTTATTTTTGCAATAGTTTTGTGCCTTCACATTTTTACAGAACTCCATCAACTTCTCAGCTTTTCTCTTAAAATCCTTTCCTTTTCTCATTAGTCTGTTAGTAATCGTTGCTTTCCTGGCATCTCCATTTTGTCAGGTTATTATGCATTCCTCAGCATTGTGAAAAATGAAAAGTGGAAAAATCACATATTTTTCAGCTGACTTAACACTGCCTAAAGTGCTGAAATTATTAATTGAAAATCTTGATTATAAATTAGGTGGAAATAATGTTGAAGTAGCAGCCCCTAGTCATATAGGATTATTATTAGGGCTACACACTGAATGATTTGAATTTCATTCTGGTAGTAGTAAATATAGTTAATACTGGTGAATATGAGCTCATAGATTTTGGCTGAACATCAACCAAATCAGGCAAGCAATTGCCTTTGCAATTTTGAGGTTTACATCCTAAAACCATGTGACTGCTGCATCTTTGCCCCTTTAACTTCTTAAGAACTACATCAAGTTTAGCCAAGCTAATAGCTATCTCCCTTCTGGAAACATTTAATCCAAAATCACAACATTTTTAAAACCTCAGTAAAATTCACTCCACTAATTTCAAAGAGGTGATAATCCAAAATGAAGCTTGGTGAAGGCTCACCTTTAAATAGGACCATGAAAAATGTGTTCATCTTGGGCAAATTAAAGCATCATCCACATTTTAGCAAATGATTAACTTGCTAAAGATAATAAACCAACTTGAAGCT
Source organism: Plecturocebus donacophilus (assembly GCA_004027715.1). NCBI lineage: Eukaryota > Metazoa > Chordata > Mammalia > Primates > Pitheciidae > Plecturocebus > Plecturocebus donacophilus. Next base: position 126,181 of record PVKP010001278.1, read on the forward strand.
CAGAGTAAAATTTACTAGCATATCAACACTTAATGCTTAATTACAAGCTACTTTTATCTGTTCTTTGAAGCAGGGCTGGAAAGATCTCTATCAAGTAATATTTTGCATATTATTTGAGATAGGTTTGACTAAGGTAACAACTCTCAAAATTCCAATGGCTTAAAACAATAAACTTTTTAGTTCATGCTTATGTACTATTTCTATGTGGGTTCCAGATTACTAAGGGAGCTAGCTCACTTCCACTGTCATGTAGAGACCCTGTGGTGGTTAGTTTTATGCATCGGTTTGGCTGGGCTATGGTGCCCAGTTATATACAACCAAGCATTAAGCAAGGTGCTGCTAGGAAGATACTTTGTACATGTGATTAACATTTGCAATCAATTGACTAAATAAAGAAGTTTGCCCTCCATTATGTGGGCAGGCTTCACCCAATCAGTTAAAGACAATCAGGACAGAATTGAGACTTCTCTGAGGAAGAAGAAATTCTGCCTCAAGACCACAGCATCTGCTCCTGCCTCAGGTTTCAGCCTGCTGGCCTGCCCTACGAATTTTAGACATGCTAGCCTCTACAATTGCATAAGTCAATTCCTTGAGATAATTTTATTTTTTCGTATTTGTGTATACATATTACATATGTGTGTATGTTTTTGTGTGCGTATATTGTCCAATCTTAGTTGTTTCTCTGAAAACTCTATTAACGAATCACAACTCCACCACAACTCCAAACTCTTTCTATCTGCTAATTCTGCCATTGTTATCTTCCTCTTTTAGTTGGCAGATGAGAAAGAGCACAAAAAAAGCACACAGAGAGGAACTCACTTGAAAGATTTTATAGATCTGGAAGTAGCACATAGCATTATCTGTTTACATTCTTTGTGAGAGACCTCACTAAGCCTAATTGCTAGAAAAGCTGGGAAATGGTACATAGATGGGTCCCAAATAGAGAACAGATTTTGGTGAACAAAATCTAGTTTTTCTCTATCAAAGCAGTCTCTACCAAAATTTTCAATAATATTATTTATAACACAATTTGTAAAATTACATTTTTATTATTGTGGGATTTTCTATTTTGTCATGTAATAAGAAATTAAAGATGAGTCTCAATTTGGATGAATGGAAGTAGGGGGAAGGTCATTGCAGGCTGAAGGAATATAGAAATCTTAAAGGAACTGAGAAAGGTAGGAGGAAAAGAAAAAAGGGACTTGCAAGATAAATAGAGAGGATACACCTCTCTGAAATTCGTGATCTGATCTTATTTGCCCATTGCTCTCTGTTAATGTATCATTACCTTGGTGACCAACCTTTATAAATGGGAGTTGCATATTTCTCATGCGTGTTTAAGCAGCAACAACAAAAGTTTAGATAAGCTGGCCTGGATCTTGTAGTAAGTGAGGAATTAAGAAAAATAACCCTAGATAGGTATAAAGTCAGTCACCTCCAGATATTAAATTTTATCATTCAGACAATGAAGAGTTAATGTTAAGCCTTTAAAAGTGGGTTAATTGATCAATGCCACACATTACATTTACCAGTCTGCTTTATTTAAAATGAGTGGAACATGGGAGAGGCATGAATGACAGATCAGTTAAAAAGAAGATTGCAGTAATGGTATAAGGAAGAGCTGAATGCATTGTGACAAGGGCAGTGGCAATTAAAAGAAAAGGGGGAAGAAAAGGAGTCACATCATGGCCGTAGCATGGACAGCACTTAATGGCTTATTGGATATAGTGATAAGGGAAATAAAATATTTTAAAATATTGCCTAGGTTTCAAATTCTGGTGATGGGAGGCTGGTGTCACTTAATTAAAATTAGGGGTACTTTACTGGTTCTCTGGCATATACTGAGCTTCCCTGCAGAGACAACCAAGGCACTTGGCCCCTCTTGTGGCACATACAGTGGGCTGTGGGGGCCTAGAGGAGGGGTGAATCGTACAGGAATGTCCAGTTTCCACTGCCATGCCCAGACCTCTTGTGTTACTAAACCATACTTCATCACTCCAGAAAGACATTTAATGTTCATTAAGGAGATATAAATAGGTTGCTCCCTTATCAACCCAGCAACTGGGTCAATTTCACACTAAGTCATTAAATGTCTTAAGAACTGGTAATCTATCATGCTTTAATGACAACTTTAAAATGGCATTTCAAAACCAAAAGATTTATATCCCATTAAGAGATGATTGTAATATACTAATATAGGACTTGACTCACCCATTGAGAGCTATGTGTTCGGTAGAAAGGCTGGGGGGGTAACTACTTTGTAATATTGAAAATAGCTGACCATTTTGGATATGAATTTTAAAGCCTGCATTCACATAATTTGTTTCTTGGCAGACACATAGATAGCCAATATATGAGAACTTCATCAAAGTTTGAATGGAACATTTTAACTCAGAAACATAAACCGAAGGAGCTAGACAAAAAAGCAAAGTCAAAAACAAACATACAAAAATAGAAAACAATATGCTAGCTACTTAAAAGTCAAATAAACACATATATAAATGATAGTAAAATAGTTCTGCATGCAATTGATGGAGCATATATATTACAGGACCAGTTCCCATATAATTCCTCTTTCTCACTTAGGTATTACCATGGATGAGCATAGACATTTTCATCGTTGTATCAATTTACCTTCTACATTTTCAGCCTTGTTGATGGTCATGGAGGTCATTTTGAGAGATGGAAGTCTCAGTATGTATTCTGCTGGTAAGAGTTCTCCAGAATCTCATAATATTTATATAAATAATTTTCCTATTAAGTAAAACTTTGTCTTAACTATTTTTTTTTTTTTTGAGACAGAGTCTTACTTTGTAGCCCAGGCTAGAGTACAGTGGCAAGATCTCAGCTACCTGCAACCTCCATTTCCCAGGTTCAAGCAGTTCTCCTGCCTCAACCTCCCAAGTAGCTGGGATTACAGTTGCATGCCACCATGCCTGGCTAATTTTTTTGTATTTTTAGTAGAGACGGGGTTTCACCATGTTGGTCAGGCTGATCTTGAACTCCGGACCTCCTGATCCACCAACCTCAGCCTCCCAAAGGGCTAAGATTACAAGTGTGAGCCACCATGCCTGACATGTCTTAACTCATCTAGCCACTGTTGCTATTACTCTATAGCTATTACTTTTTATCAAACTCTTTACAGTTGCACATCAGTATTATGTATCATATTGTTGAGAAGATACATTCTGAGTTTTTAGAAAAATTGTGATTCTTCTTCCATCTTTTTACTTGTATGATTCACTGAGTTAATTAGAACTTGATCTAATTTTTACATGCTATGTAAATCACTGGGTTATTCCCACTTATGCTAAACTTTTCATCAGTCATTGGTGTCATTTGCTTTGTGTGTCCTACCTCTAAAGCAGGTCAAAACTTTACTGTTTTATTTTTTTTACTTCTTAGTGCCTTGATTAATTACTAAATTGTTTTGATTTCTTTAATATTATGTTTCCTAAGACTCTAACTGTTGAATTATATAGTGAGTCACTTAATGGTATCTCAGAAGACGGTACCATGATGACTATAGTGCTGTATCACAGATACTAGTCTCACTCCAGTGTATTCCAAAGCAGGGTTCTCCTCTTCCAGTTCTCTAACTCAATGTCTCTTCCCCATAAAGAAGAGCACTGGGTAAAATTTAGTAGGTTTTGGGGTTCCTCCCTTCAAGGTATGATTAAGAAACATATCTTAATTTATCAGTGCCTTGCTTGCCTCATCCATAAAATAAAAGTAATAGATTGGAGAACCTCCAAGATCTTATACAACTCAAACTTCTTACTTTATATAAATAACTTCTGGACACTCAAACAAAGACAAAACTCTCTCTCTTGGTCTTTTCTTATTTTTCTTCTCAATAACTATTTTCTCTTTCTTGGACCTGGAGTAATGCATACAAAAACTGTATTTCATTTACAATTTTGTTGGTTGATATTTAAATGGCTCATGTTTTCCACAAAATGGAAGCTTTAGTAACTTAAAAATTTTAACTATGCTTTTTTCTTCTTTCAGTTTTCTCTGTGCAAATCATAGTAGCGAATAACAAATAGTTTCATGTGATGCTTTAGGTTATGGGAACATAGTTGCAATTCAACATTTGTAAATTATAGGTAGAAAAAGACAAGATTTTCAATTCAGAATCTAGCAATAAGACTTTGGATGACTGATTTAATTTAAACTTGAATTCACTCATCTTTAAAATAGTCTGCTGCTAACATATATTCTAGTTGCAATATTCAGTAAACCTACAAATTATTTGTCAGATTAATGATGCCACCTAAAATTTAATGTCACTTTCATTAAAACATTTTTCTACATGATATATGAAGGAAGATAATTGTTATTTTTAATACAAAGCCATTGGTCCAGGAAAGTGAAATGAATGGTTCAGGCACACAACTACCTTGTGATTGCAGCATATATAATCCTCTATCTTTTCCTCTCTCTGATTTTTGTCTAATTACTTTTATATACCAGAACATAAAATTCCATAAATTTACTTAATGGAGTAAACTAATGGTTTTTATGTAATTCATAGTTTTAAATTAGTCATCAACTAATTTTATGCACCAGACCTAACTAGGATCTCTAGTGTTTAATTGAAGATGCAAATGAACAAAAACAACAGCAACGAGATTGATACTGAGGGTTAAGAAGGAATCCCAGCTTCTGATGGTCACTTTCTGTTCAAGAGTGTGTGACTAGAAAGAAAGCAGAATTATTAAAGTGCTAGTAAGAAAATCATATACAAAAAAATTTAATTATGCATGAAGAATTAAGTAAAACCCTTTTTGTCATTGAAGAACGATGTTTTAAGAAAATTTTAGAATAGTAGCTAATGTGCACAGCTATAACTGGCTGTGTCAAAACTGATGAAATTTATAGAAGTTACCTTTTTATTTTTTCTTTTGACACTTTATATTTCTTTACCCTCAGATTTTATAATAAGTAATTCCAAACATATAAACAAGTCCTTGAAAAAACAACAAGAACAAAAAACCCAATAGAAAAATGAACAACAGACATGAACAAGCTATTTACAAAACGAGATATTTCAATTGCCAGTAAAAATAAGGATTTAACATTAATGGGCATCAAAGAAAAGAAAAATAAAACTACACTGTGATACCACTAAAAACATGTCAAATTGCCTAGAGTGTAAAATTAAACTATCAAATATAGATAAAAATGTCAATCAATTGACACTTTTTCATTCACTGCTGTTGAAAATATAAACTGGTACAACTATTTTGGGAAACTCTGGAAATATCTAGTAAAATTGTCTTATGCATATTATACAAGTCATACATTTAAATATATACATTTATATATTTAAAAAAATCTATAAATATGTTCTCCAAATGACAAATAAAAAATTGATCATAACAGCCTTATTTATAATAGTGAAAAACTAGAAACAACTCCATTACACATCAATAGTACAATAGATAAATAAATTGTGGTATAAGTATAAAACAAAATACAATATATAATGCTATACTAAAAACTCTATATAACCTCATAAATATTTTTAGTGGACAAAATATTGAACAAAAGAAGCCATATACACAAAACATATATTGTATGATTCCATTCATATAAATGTTAGAAACAAGCAAAACTAATGCATTAGCAGTCAGAATAATGGTTACCTTTGAAACAAAAATCGTGACTGGAACAGGCATAAGAAATCACTTTGATTAATGATTACATTCTAGTTTTTAGTTTGGGTACTGGTTACATGGCATATTCAAATTGAGAAAATTTATCCAGCTGGATATAACTTGTATACTTTATCCATATGTGTGTACTTCAAAAATACACACATTCTTGTGTGTGTGTGCAAGCATGTATGCAGGTGTGTGAGTTCATGATTTTCTCCAGGAATCCAAAATTATACATAATTGGAAATTTGCATCTTCAGCATCAACACAGCCATTTTTCTTTGGGAGCGATTCAAGTGTGAGCTGAGCTATGATTAGATCAGTGATTTGTTGTCCATAAAGGTACTTCCAATGCCAACACCAGAATTATTAATAACTTTTACAGTTGCATACTTATTTTTAAAAATCATTTCTTGAAGGCACTTACTTCACTGACTTCTTATCAGTTTTGCTTGTCTATTCTGCCTCATTTATATCTCTTTGATTGTTGCAAAGGAGACAGCTTTTGGCCTGGCACAATGACTCATGCCTGTAATCCCAGCACATTGGGAGACCGAAGTTGGTGGATCACCTGAGATCAGGAGTTTGAGACCAAATTGGCCAACATGGTGAAACCCTGCCTCTACTAAAAATACAAAAATTAGCCTGGTGTGGTGGTGGGTACCTGTAATCCCAGCTACTCACGAGGCTGAGGAACGAGAATCTCTTGAACACGGGAGGCAGAGATTGCAGTGAGCCGAGACCGCACCACTGCCCTCCAGCCTGGGTGACACAGCAAGACTCTGTCTCAGAGAAAAAAAGAAAAAAAGTAAGATAGCCTTCTTAGGCATATAAATATAAGTCATTATGTAAAAAAAGCAGTTAAGATTTTTTCATAAGAACACTTAATATTAATATAATTTTAAATTATGTACATCATGGACAAAATCAATTTGGGGAAGAAAGTTCAGTAGTAGAAAGAAAGCCAGATATTAAGTGTTTTGTGATGGAGGTACATTACACCAACTACAAGTCTCATTTTCTTTTTTTTTTTTTAATTATACTTTAAGTTCTGGGTACATGTGCAGATCATGCAGGATTGTTACATAGGTATACACATGCCATGATGGTTTGCTGCATTCATCCCTCCATCATCTACATTAGGTATTTCTCCTAATGTTATCCCTCCCCAATTCCTCTACCCTCTGCTACCCCTCCCCTAGATCCCCCACCCCACCACAGGCCCTGGTGTGTGATGTTCCCCTCCCTGTGTCCACGTGTTCCCATTGTTCAACACCCACTTATGAGTGAGAACATGCAGATTTGGTTTTCTGTTCTTGTGTCAGTTTGCTGAGAATGATCGTTTCTAGTTTCATCCATGTCTCTACAAAGGACATAAACTTATCCTTTTTTATGGCTGCATAGTATTTCATTGTGTATATGTACCACATTTTCTTTATCCAGTCTATCATTGATGGGCATTTGGGTTGGTTCCAAGTCTTTGCTATTGTAAACAGTGCCACAATGAACATACGTGTGCGTGTATCTTTATAATAGAAAAATTTATAATCCTTTGAGTATATACCCAATAATGGGATTGCTGCATCAAATGGTATTTCTATTTCTAGATCCTTGGGTAATCACCACACTCTCTTCCACAATGGTTGAACTAATTTACACTCCCACCAACAGTGTAAAAGTGTTCCTACTTCTCCACATCCTCTCCAGCATCTGTTGTCTCTAGGTTTTTTAATGATCGCCATTCTAGCTGGCGTGAGATAAGTCTCATTACCAAATGGATCAAAACTTAATCTGATTAACTCTCCTGATCAAAAATTGGTCAAATTTATAAAATTAAGAAGGCAGAGAAAATATGAAGTTGCACTATGAGAAATGTGATCAGAAAAAGTCAGACTGTGAGCAACTCAACATGCCAAAGATTTTAATTTTTAAAAAACAAATAATTTTCTAAAAAGGGAAAAAGTGAGGGAACAATGTATAGATTCAAAGTTAATACAGAAATATCAACAATCACAATGAATAGACCATTCTTGAATGTTGATTAAATAAAATTTTAAGCATTTTTAAATATAATTGACATGTATAATGACAAGAAGAATTTTTTTCTTCCCGGCAGCACAGAGGTATGAAGATTTTATATTTTTTGTTTCCTTACCTTTTAGATATTTATATTGAAATATTTACTGGTAAAAAAATATATGATGTCTGGGATTTGCCTTAAAATAATATAAGAAGAGGGGAAGGAAGGAGAGTAATATAGATGAAACAGGATTAGGTAAGAGTTAAGAAAAGTTTACCATAGGTGAAGTGTTCATGGTGGTTAATTATAATATCCTCTGTACTTTTGATAGGTTTGAAACTTTCCATGGTAAACTTAAGGAATAGTAAAGAAATTAAAGCAGAGATCTGGCTCCTTGAGTGCCTTTGAGCTTATACAGAGTTTTTGAAAAGATAATTACAGTGGTGGAAGTGTGAAGACATATATTAGACTATAGAACAAATGCATGGCTGTACATTTTTAATTCAGAAACATCTTGTTTAAGAAGTGATCATTCATAAAAGCCAAGAGGTGAGACAAGGGCAGATGAGCACTCACTTGTTTGCAAAAGCCAAAAACAAAACAACACATTTGTTCACTTTATGCCTTTGTGAATTAGCTGCAACATCAAGTTGTTGGAGAGGCACTTTAATTTGATACCTTTTGTGCTTTGGGTATACTTTTTTACTAGGTTAAAATTGCTGCTGTTAGAAAAATCAGTGTCACCAATGAAGTTATGTTGACCCTCCGGGCAAAGGTGAGATGAAAGGGTCAGGCTGAGAAATGAAGACAAGAGGAGAAATGTGCAAACAGGGGAGTAAAATGTCAGAGAAACTTTCTTTTTTTTTTTTTTTAATGAGCTGGATTTCCTTCCTGTACCCAGAAAGGCATGCTATGCTTTGTCTCAGGAGATGCACAGAGAAGTGCCTCCTGCTACCCTCTGCTGGTATTCTGATCATCAGTGTCAACAGGGTAGCCTTGCACGTCTTTGGTAGCAGCAGAGAAATGGAGAGCTGTTCCAGATCTGCACAATTACAGTTTATGGAGTCTGGCCTGGAGAAAGCAAATGATCAGCACTTTCTCCTTTCACGGTCTGCAAAGGTTCACTCTGTCCCAGATAGGTTAGCTCCTCAGAAAAAAAGAAAAAAAAATCACTGACAAGATTGTTTTACTGAGAATCAGAAGCCTTGGGCTGTGATTCCCAATTTGCCATTTTTTCTTCCCAAGTTTGAGTCTTTTAATTTGTAAATAAGAGACTTGAAACAGTTGATCTTGGGGTATTTTTTAAACTCCACTGGCTTTTAAACTTGCATTCTCCAACTACATCTGAGAAGTGTGGGCAAGCTTCTTTATAACTCCACTTTTTGTGAATAAATAAGAGCAGAGGGAAGAACTACAGAGAAAAATCCTAGGATGAGTCTCATACATAAGTTGTACAAGGTTTGCTTTGATTCTGTTCTGTTTTGTTTTCTTGTTTGTTCACTTTATTCTGTTTTGTTTTCTATGAATACCTTATCTATTAGATGTTACAGAGAGAACAGAAGGTAATTTTCTTGGTAGGAGAGTAGATTATTACAAATCATCCTACATTGTAACTACATAAATAACCCTCCCCTAATTCATTTCAACACTAGGTATCCCTCGATGTTTCATTCTTCTAAAATCCATCCTCTTATGCACAGAATTGCCCCTCACATGCAGGTCTAATCATGACAATCCCCTGCTCAAGTACGTCTCTGTCTCCCCGTTTCCGAGAGGCAGCTCTATACTCACCTTGACTCTTAATACCTTTCTTTTACAGAAATTTCCAAAATTCCTAATGCAATTGGTATAATTTACTTTAGTAACTTGGAATACAAAGACCAACGTATAACAATTATTTTTTTCACATGCTCTTCTTAGTAGCAAGTTTCATTTCCGTCTCCTGACACCTCTTGGCTCTGAATTCCCCAAGTCTCCCAAGGATTACTCTGTTAAAAAGAGTAATTCCAAATGCTGGGCATAGAAGGAGAGACAACTGGGATACCCAAATAATACCTTCGCAAGGTCTGGCTTTGTTTTTGCCAGCAGGTGTCTCAGTTAAATGTAGGTCCTACACAAGGGACTATGGTTATGCCCCTCAGATAACTTTCTCCCCATACTTGTGCTAAAAGATTACACTCATGTCCTCCAAAGCCCAGTTTTTATGAACATAAGACTGACCACCCAGAAGCTTCAAGTTTCAGGTATGTATTTTTCAGAATTAGTTCTGCCTCTTGAGTTCTGAGTCCTTACTTAGCGGCCAGGTCAACAGCTGATACTCTGTTTCCTCGCAGTGACTTACTTACCTTAAACAATCTTTCTTTGCTAGTGAACATTAGCCAGATTCATTCAGTCAACTCTGACAAGTTTCTTGAATTTTAACTCCTAAAGAGGAAATGAAATCTAGTTACATTTTTTTCCCATAAGTGTGTTGGTACCTTAGAAAAATTGTTTCATCTCTTCCCTTGAGCTTTGTATGCCAGAATCAGTGGACATTTTAGCAACACACATGTGTATACACACTCAAGATCCAGTTATACTTTTTCTACATGCAATAGATTGCCTGTTGATATTGGCTTTACATATTTATAGGAGGCCATGTAAGTGTGTGTAAGCGTCTTATTTTTTTCCCTCCTAGAAAAAAAATCTGCTCCAAGGTGAGTAGATACAAAGATTGCTTGTATAATGTTCAATAACTGCATATTATCTTGTAGTTATTATAATATTTAGATAGCTATTTGTGCAATTATTGATGACTGTCTTTCCAGTAGATTAACAGTTGTGTACATGTAAGAACAGCAGTATTATTGTTAACCAGCATAATATACGGGCAGACGATACATGCACAAAGTGTGATTGTTGAACGAAATAATGAAGACCACATAGATCCCCAAAGAGTTTTATAAAATATAAACTGAACATCAAAAAGATGAGGAGGAATTAGTAGGTGGAAGCTAACGCATGCACAAAATATTGGAAGTTCCTGACTGAAGCATAGATTTGGAAGAGGACGGGAAGGCAGAGTAAAAACACGGAGAGGTATCCTGAGACACTTATAAGAATTATAATAGAGTTAGACTTTACTCTAAGGTCCATGGAAACATTTTCCAGAACAAAAACTAAAATTAGAACAATGAGTTTTGGAAAGATCACTCTGGCTTCAAAATTGGAGATGAATTGAAAATGGCCAAAACTTGAGTTCATTTCAGTAACCTAGGCAAGCAATCACAGAACCCTGAATTACAGTAGCAATAAATAGTATTTGAACGATTAAGTATATACTTAGAAAGTAAATCTGGCAAGGATTTATAATTGATTACAGGTTGGGATGAGGGAAAAAAACAAATCAAGGTTGATGTTAAGATGTGCATCAACAACTGAAGGGATATAGTGGGAAGCAGGTTCACTGTGCACCAGTTCCCAACTCATCTGAGTCTGGTGAAACAAAATAACCACAAACACAAGTTACGTGCAGCAGATTGAGTACTTGCAGATAGATAGCAGGGGACCATAAAAGTGTAGCATTCATTGTGAGCTGATCCTCTGAAGCTCAGGAAAGCTGCCCATGGCAGATGATACCTCATTTGCACTTAACTCACTTACCTAGCTGAAGGACCTCAGAAAGCAGCTCTCCCCCAGAATTTATGCCCCAGGATAATGTGACCACTGGGCTCAAGTCAGAAAAACACACTGTTTCTAGAGGAGCCCTGGAACAGAGTGTAGCCTTTTCTGGACAGTCTCTCTCAATCTCAGGGTGTTCCATTCCCAGCAAATTCTAATTATTCTTGAGAATTATATGTGAGAAATGGGGAAGAACTGGGTCAGTCCAAGCCCTCTCCCCCAGAGAAATATATAGCAGGTGGTTCCATTCATTCAAGAGAGAAAACATAGAAGGAGGGAGTTGGGGGTGAGAGGAGGAAGACTAAATTCAATCTCAACATTAATTTTGGGTGCACAAGCAGTTGATTTTGTGTATGGAGCTCAGGAAAGAGCTCTAGGGTAGAGATGCAGATTTTAGGACATTCAGTATATGACTTAGGAATGGCGGAAAGTTTAATCTTGTATTTCTACTGTGAAAATTGTAACATCCCTAGAATGCTGAATTGAAAAAGGACTTTGAAACATACTCTTTCATAGTGGGAAAAAAAGGTATTAATTGATTAGTAGAGTTTGATATTCATATAGAAGTGGGAATGGAAGCATATTTGTAGCATTAATCTAGCCTGATCTAGATGTTAATTGATAACATAGAATATATGACATCACATGAAGTATGTGTGTAGAATAAAACTGGAAAGCAGTTAGGGAAGCATTCTGAAGTCTGCTCAATATCCTAGAAACATAAAGACAAATGCTGCTTTCTAATATTTAGGGACTGGACAAGGAAATAGTCTTTTGTTACCATTTGAACATTGCTGCAAACTGAGTGAGGTTAGGACAAGCAGAGACCAAAATCCAAAGAAAATGTTTTGATGCTTCTTATCTTTAATGCTTTTCTTTTACGTCCACAGCATCCCAATATTCTCTTATCTGAGACCAACATATTTTTAGTCTAAGGCAGTACTGTCCAATAAAAATACAACTCTAGACACAAATACAAGCCATAAGTATACATTTAAATTTTCTAGTAACTATGTTATTAAAAAGATTTTAAAAGGTGAAATTGTTTAATATTATCTTATCCACATATATTTCAACTTGTAATCAATATTAAACTATTAATAAGCTATATTTTTGTATTATATATTCAAAAAATCTTTTGCGTAATTTACTTATAGCACATTTCAATATAGGTTAGCCACATATCAAGTGCTCAATAGCCCCATGTGGCTAAGGATTACTGCATTTGACTGTACATATCTAGCCCTAGAAGAAATTAAAGAATCCCTAATTTACGCTGCATCAATCCTCTATAACCTTTGACACCAGTTGCTATAATGTACTTTTACCTTGGTTCTGTGACCAGGTGTCCATCCATGTGTCAGAAGCAGTGTCCAAGTGATGCCTTGGTAACTCCCTGTGTGGTCGTCTCTCACAGATTCTTGTTTTTAACACTGACACTGTTTTGCTGGCATTCTGAGTCACGTTATTCACTGCCACATTCTTCTGTTGTGGATCATTTGCTTGCCTACCTTTCTGAAACTTTCTATTCATACATTAAATCAGCATATATTGATTGCCTCCTGCATTCCAGGCCCTCTGGCACTTTCTTTGTTCTCTGGGTACACCATTCCCATAGAGTAAGCAAAGGAAAGAAACAAATATTAATAATCCAATAATCACCAGACTACTGTAAATGTTGTCACAGAAATGATATGAGAGAACAGAGAAGGGGAAACATTGTTCGTTTGAGGGATCAATTAATGTTTTCTGGAGCAAAAGTTATTTGGGTTGAGTTTGATGGATAAGTAGGGCTCATTTGAAGCTTAACTTCTGTTCCCATTGATATGTCAATTAGAAGGGAAATTTGTCTTTGTATAACCAAATACTCAACAGTAGCTTAAATGTAGAAATATGAATGTTTATCAGAATAAAAAGAATTCATTTCTTAATTTAGTGTGGCTGCTAAGGATCCGACCCTCATGCCAGTGGTCCAGGCAACAGAAAAGGGAAAAGATTAAAGTGAAAATGAGTTCATCTCTGGGCTAAGATAATATGGTTTAAAGGAGAGGAGTCAATTGATTGGGAAAGGAGGGCACAGAAAGTTCAAGAAAAAAGAGATAAAAGAATGTAATCAGCCAAGGAGGGAGCAAGCTAGTGACAGTAATTTTGTGATTTTATAAAGAGTAATACTTATAAAGAAATATATTCCCTTGGGGTAAAACAACAATAAAATCAAAACTCAACAGATACACAATAATATACTATATAAAATTGAAGTATAAGTTTTTCATTGATTAGGAGGACAATAATTATATCAGGGATGTTATTTTCAATAGCTGTGTTTTTCCAAATTTATTTCCCCCAACTGGAAGATGTCCAGAAGCCCTCATTCATTTAGAAGGAATTTGACTGTATTTTTTTTTTCTGAACTAAAGAAACTGTTTGAAAACTTGGACTGTGTATTTATGGGTTGCTTTGCCAACCTATAGGGGTAATATCTTTTGAGACACTCAGCGGGGTCGACTTTGTCAAGTGTAACAAAGAATATTTCAAATACTGGGGGTTTGGCAAAATCCTCAGTGAGGTTTGCCAGGTGCTGTTCCATCAATTTTTAACGCCCATTTTTTTAAGAGACATTTAATCCATACTTATTTCTTACTGCTTTACTTCTTAACTCATCAAAATGTTATATTTCAAGAGCTTTTTGATGTGTATGGTACCTTTGGGCTTTTTTTCCCCCTTCTTCAAAACAGGAAGTTATGTTAGCCAAAGGGATTTTTTTTAAAAAGGAGAAAACCCTTGAATGTTGAAAAGGGTATTGGTTCTGATTGCAAAAGCCTTGAGGTTTGAATCGGTGCTGAACATGAGTGAAATTATCATCAAAGAAAATAGAAAACTGATTTGTGTGTGGATTTTTAATATAATGATAGATGCAGTGTCAGAAAAGATTACAAATTACTATAGTTTGAATATGATTTGTCCTTAACGAAAACTCATGTTGAGACTTGATCTCCAATGTGGTAACATTTGGAGGAAGAGCCTTTAAAAGGTGATTTAGTCCTTAAGATGGGTTAATGTCTTTATCTATCTATCTATCTGTCTATCTATCTGTCTGTCTGTTAGTCTGTCTATCTATCTATCTATCTTTCTGTCTTTTCTATTTATTTTCACAGCACTGGTTAGTTCTCATGGGAATGAATTAGTTCTCATGGGAATGAATTAATTCCCATAGAGTAGGTTGTTATATCGAGATTGTCTCTAGTGTTTTGTTCTTTTTGCACATGTGGCTCCCTTTCCATTTTGAGACAGTGTGAGGGCCTCACCCAAAGCTGCCAGATGCAGCTGCCCAATCTTTAACTTTCTGGACAACAGAACTGTGAGCTAAATAAATCTATTTTCTTTATAAATTATCCAGTCTCGGGTATTCTGTTACAACAACACAAAATGAACTAAATCATGGATTACCTAATCCCATCTTCCACTGAGAAATTGAATCCCCTCTGTAATTGATCCACATTATTGTCATAACTCAGCTTGAATACCTCTGATAACAAGAAACTCAGTGCCTGCTAAGATGATTTTTTTTTCCAGAAAAAATAGTGGTTATAGCCTTGAAATATTTTCCACTTAACTCCTATCATTTGACTTTTACTTGCTTGATCAAACAGAATCCATGTCTCTTTTTTTTCTCTGCTACATGACAACATTTTAAATGTTCAAGGATAGCTATGCCAACTCTCTGGTTCTCAAATTCTCCAAGTATAAAATACCACATTCCTTAAATTACTCATATGGGAAGTTTTATACCAAAGCAACCATTTCTATGCACCAATATTTGTTCATATTGCTTTTGAACTTTGTCATTTAAAATTAAATAATCTATATGTTGTGCCATCAGCTAAAATAATTGAATAAATGCAACCCTTTTCCCATATATTTTCTTTCTAATTATGCAGCTTATATTCCTCCACACATCTCTGTTATCACTCCACTCATTTGAGATACAACACACACACACACACACTCACACACACACACACATCAGCAAAGGGACAGGAACAATATGCACAGCCTATGGCTTTAGGGACTGTTTCTAAGATTTTATTTATACCTAAAATAATTAAAACTGACTGTAAATCAAGACAACATATATTATATTAAATTGACATACATAATGTGTGAATATATACACACATTTATACATATATAATTTATATGTATATAATGAAATGATATAATATCTATACAATCTGAGGTTATGAGTAGAAAATACATTTATATATACATATATACACACATATATTACAGATACATATATTTGCCCCTACAGACTCACATTCATAGCAGTTAATGTCTTGAATTTACTAAACAATTACATCAGATTTACTACTGAGTATAACAGCATTTGAAACAAATCAGCGTAAGTGTTTTAGAAATTTATAAGGGAAGGGCAGTGAGGTTACAGATATCTATGGTACTCATCAGGCCAGGTTTATCAGATTTTACATATGCCATGTAGACTTCTCAAGTCCAATCTTGTTTCCTTGATCTAAATGTATGTTAATAGTATGCAAAAATAAAAATTATTCAAAAAGAAAAATTTTTTGTTTTCACTGTTAATCTACTGTTAAAAAAACTATACGTAGAAAAATTTCTTCAGCTGAAATTCTTCTCTTTCTCCTACACAGTTACATAGTAGGGTATTTGTATTTCAGTTATCATATAAATCAAACATGGTACAGTGTCAGGAATCTTATCTTACACTAAAACCAAAAAAGTTTTCAATCTCAGTGCCAATGTTAACACTATGTAAGCTTGTACAACTTACTCTATGTGCTCTTGTCTCAGTTTCCTAAATAAAAAATAAGATCGATTTCTCGTGTGTGTGTGTGTGTGTGTGTTAGAGAGAGAGTCAGAGAGACTGATAAGAAAAAAACACCATTACCTTTTAAATGTTTGATGACAGTTATGTTGTTTACTATAATGTCTGATCCCTAGACAATCTTTAATATATATTTAAGTTTTATCTTTCCATAGCCAATGAATGTTTTGTGTTGGTCTAGTAAGCTTCATTGTTTATCTGTCAAACTATTCTTAGTCACCAACCCAAACATCTCCTCTTGGCAGTTTACTAAAATTTCTAAAGCACAGATTTGGCTAGAGCTTCACTCTAATGAAAAAAGGATTATGTATGTATTCCCCATTCTCTGAATTTGCTTTTCATATATTCACAGCTCCCCTCAAATCCCGAGATTCCACAGGCTTCAGAGAAATTAAAATCAGATACCGGTAATAATTCTGTAATATAACAGACTTCAGAACCACCACTTAAACCTAACAGCCAATATTGTATGTAATTTTAAATTTCTAGAGCCAATTACATTAATATTTAGGATCAAGCTATTTGTCTTGTTTTAAAAAAAATTTCTAACAGAAATTATTACTGGTGAGTAATAATTGAAGAGAAAATAATTAACAAATTTTAGATGATACAATTATTTTTAATAAAGCTAGAATGTCTACTGAAAACAGAACTGTTGAAATAGCATAATTAAGTAGACAAATATGGAAAATATACACAAATTATTAAATTTATATGAATTAGAATGACCAATTCTAAAATATAATAAAATTATGTTTTTGAGTGCACACAAAAAACATAACAAGGAAATAAACAAGTAATCAATTGGAAGTTATCTAAAAAATACTAACTTTACTGAAGGATATAAATCGATCCTAAGTAAATGTTAAACACAATATTGTAAAAATGTCATTTCTCTCTAACGAATTTAAAAGTAGAATGCAATTTCAATAATGATCCAAGCAGGATTATTTTGAAAATTAACAAGGTGATTATAAAATATGGGTGTAAGAATAAATGGGTAAGGATGTCTTGGAAAGAAGAACGTAATGGAAAGAAACTTTACTACTTACTAAGTGATATTACATAACTACAGGGTTTTGGGCATTGATGTAGAATGTGGAAAAAGTAGTGAAAGACATGGTATGCAGGTAGTGGGACAAGAATATGGATTATGAAACTTAACCCTGAAAGAAAATGACTAAGTCTATTTTGGGGAAGCCAGCCTAACAACCCACAAGGGAAAGTACAGCAAAGAGAATAGTTAAGATTTAAGATGGGGACAGGAGTGAGGTAGATACATTCTGAAAGACAGAGCTTAGTACTTAAACCAAAGTGACTAAGCTTTGAACTTCTCCATGATTGGGATCATATTTAGGTTTTGCTGATAAAAGTATTTCTGGGGTAAAATGTATATCCTGAAATGGAACAGAATGTGTTGGCCACTAAAGAACAGTATTCAATATATTAGAGAAAATTAAGGAAACATTTTCCAACTCTCATTTACAACTGTCCATGTTATGCCTCTTACACATATATACCAAGTTTTCTATAATAAGCATATATCCCTTTCATAAAAATTAATATTATATGAAAGACAATACCAGTGTATACAACCAGAACAGCAAACCTAATTAGTAATTTTAAACTTTCACAAATAGAAAGATGGGAAAATATCTGTTACGTTCATAAAATAATATCAAAGGGAGATAAATCAGCACTTGTCAAGCTTTTGCAAAATTGTTCATCTCGTTGTTACATTTGGGTAAATGAATTAGAGGAGTGGATAATAGGAAGAATGCTCCCCCACACAGCTTCTCTGATACATGCATTTATTTATTAGGCTATCAGAGAGGGCTAATCTCAAAGGATTCACTTAGTGGTAGAAATTATTGCAGAGAAGAAAGCTTACATAATCCATTATTAGTTAGAATTTTTATCAAACTACCTAATTAAAAGTTCTTTCTTTCTTAAACTGCTTAATGAGGAGCTGCATCATGACTCCTGAAGTGAGTCAGGGGTTTCCAAGGATTTAAGGATGAAGGAAGTAAATATGTAGCATGATATCTCATTAACCATCGCACAGTTCCATGGGGGTCAAAATAACACAAGCATTGTTATGTACTGCAGTAAAATGGGGAAGGATGGCCTACTAACGATGTAACTGAACTCTTAAAGAAAGCTTCTTTTTTTACTGGCCTTTTCCTCCCTCGGATATAGATTTTTAAGTTTACTTTTCTCTGTTATTAGCACTCCCTCCTCCCATTTTCTTCCCTAAGAGCATTCACTTAAACATATGATGTACACCTTTTTTTAAAAATAAATTTTCTTGCAAAAAGTGCACTGTTGATATGTGAATTTAAGTTTTAATTTTGTGTATATTATACTTTTCTATAGACGTCGATCTGTTACTTATGTCCCCAGCATTCATGCTGCTTTGTGAATTTCTAGTTCCTTGCATGCTGCCTTTTGAAACATGTGAACATTCCTTTGGAGTATATATCTAAATGGTAAACTGCTAGCTCATAGACTGGTCAATCAATGAATATCTGCCGGAATGCTGTCTAGAACAATTAGACCTGTGCACATTTCCACACTTAAATCACGTCATCTCTGACCACACTCGACATTCTCTAATCTAATACCCGTACATAGATGCAAAGTGATATTTCAATTGAATTTGTCCAGTTATTGATGAGTTGGAGCATTCCTTCATATGCTACTAGCATCTGGGGTTTCTTTTTTCCATCTGCCTATTTCTGTATTGTAGTTATTGTCTTTTTTGTATTTATTTTCAGGAAATCTTTTATATTCAAGATGTTAGATCTTTGTCATTTTTAGAAATAAAAAATATATCCTCCCCATTTGTTATGCATTTCTATAGTTTGTCAATGTTATTATCCATTGGGTAAAAATCCTAATTTGTAATTTTAAAGTTTATAATTTGGGAATTTCTTAGTAAATATTTAACTACAAGATTGTAAAGATGTTTTCTTATATCTGCCCCATTATTTTAACAATTTTAACTTTTAACCTTTTGGAAGTCCATTTATCAATGGTCTTTTTAGATATCTAAATTTATTTATCTCCATATTCCAAGGCATAGAAACATCTTTTATTTTCCTCACTGATTTAAGTATCAGTTTTACTAGACATTAAGTTCTCAAACTCATTGTATTTAACTTGTGTGTCTCTAAACTCTGTTCTGTGGCCATATTACTCTATTTGTCTGTTTTGTGCTAATACCACATTTATTTGTATCACTATGACACTGTAGTATGTCATAATTTTTAAACTTTTGATATAGTAGCCTATTAGACAATGTCATCATTTCTGACAGGCAGTCTTCCCATCTCAAGTCACACTTTTTCCAGGTTGACTTTATTATTTCATATAAATTTCAGAATACATTTATCAAGCTCCTTTTAAAAATTCAGTTTAACTTTTGACTGGTATTGCTTTTAATATATACACAATATGTTAGAAATAACATCTTTAAAAATTAAATTGTCTAATCCAAGAGCATGGAATCAATTTTTTATTATCTGCTTTTGTACTGCAATATTAATTTTTTTCATAGAAATTATTATATATTTTTGATTAGGAGAAATTGTTAAGTACTTGATAAATCATGTTGCTATTATAAAAAACACATTTTGTATGCTGATTTCGGTTAGTCCATCATTATTGCAGAGACATACTATATTATATTTAACAACAGTGGTTGTTAAACATATAAATATGTAAAACAACTTTCCAGCTAACAAGCTAGCATTATCCATATATTGTTCCTAATCTTAAGAAAGTAAATCTAATATTCTTTCAATATTTTGCTATTTATTTGTGGTATAGAACCCTTGGCAAATCAAGGCATTCATATCTATTTCTTTTTGAAAAAGTGGCTTTATAAATTACAAATAGATGCTTAATTGAAGAATAATATACATTTAGAAAAATGTACAAGTCACAAAACTACATCTCATGAAAATTATTGCTGCTTTGCTTTATTTTTAAATAAACTTTTTATATGGAATAATTTTAGGTTTACACAAAAGTTGCAAAGATAGTACAGAAAGTTCCCAAATATTCTCTCTATTTATGATCTGAGTTATTATGGTACATTTTGTCAAAACTAAAAATCAATATGCGTTGCTGTTTCTACATTACAGCTTTTTTTTGAGTATCACCAATTTTCTGCTAATGTCCTTTTTCTGTTCCACCACCCAGTGCAGATGCTACATTGCATTTAGTTGCTGTGTCTTCTTCATCTCCTCTGGTTGGTGATAGTTTTAATGTTATTCTTTGTTTTTCATGACTTTGATGATTTTTGAGGGGTACTCATGACGTATTTTACAGAATTTTCCTCCATTTGGATCTGTTTGATTTACTTTTTAACGATTAGACTTAAGTTATGGGTTTCCAGAAAGAATATGACAGAGGTGAAGTGCCCTTCCCATCACATCACATCAGGTAGTATATAATAACCACATGCTGTCAATACTGATGTTAACCTCCACCATTTGCTTAAGATTTTGTTACTAGGTTTCTCCAATGAAAAGTAACCCTCCCCTTTTGCTTCCGCTGCTTTTAATATCCTGTTCTCTAGAAAGAAGACATCAAACCTTTCCCTCACCCGAAGAGGATAGGGAGGATGAAGCTCCACTTCCTAGAGAGGGAAATGTCTATATAGATCATTTGAAGTTTATTTGTTAGGAAGACTAATCTCTTCTTCATTTACTAATTTAATCATTTAATCATATGAGCACAGTTTGATGTAGATTCTTTTATACTTTGACTTATAACGCAATGCAAAGTTGTTTTATGTGGTTTGTTATTGCTTCAAACTGAGATTTAGCCATTGGGAGCTCTCTCAGGTTGATTCCTGGGTTCTTCTGACATGTCAGATTCTATTATTTATTTATTCATTCTTTGAAAAGGAATATTATTTATTAAATTTATTATTGTTTGTTGATAATCAGCTGATCACATATGTGTGGATCTAATTCTGTTTTATTTATCTACTTGTCAATCTTTTTTTCCTTGTATCTTCTCTCACATATTACATTTGTCAGTCTTAATGCTAATACCATACTCTCTTGATTGTTGAACTTTTATAATACGTCTTGTAAGCAAATAGTTAGGTCTAGTCAGCTTTTACCTTCTTTTTCAGTTTTTCTGGTTATATTAAGACATTTATATTTTCATATGAATTTTAGAATCAGGTTGGAAATGTTCATCAATAGTTGCTGGAAATATAATGTAGACTGTATTGCATCTACAGAAGGAGTTCTGGATAACTGATAGCTTAATAATATTGAATCTTTCAAAAAATGAGTATGATTTATCTATCTTATTTTAGGTCTTCTTAGTTTTGCTTGGCAATGTTTTATTTTCTTTCAGGGTATAGCATCTTTTATAAGATATATTACTAAATATTTTACATTTCATGCTATTGTGAATATTATTTTAAATTTTATTTGTGAATGTTTCTTGCTAGTATACAGATAATCATTCATCTTTGTATATTGCTCTTGAATGTTGCAATCTTTTTAAACTTACTTATTAGTTCTAGTAGGGTTTTCTTTAAATAGATTCAACAGGAATTTTTATGTAGATGATTATGTAATCTGAAAATAAGGCAGTTTTAATTCTGTTTTGTAATTTAGACTACCGATATATATTTCTTCTATTTTTTTCTATTGAAAAGAACCTCCATTACAATGTTAAACAGAAATGATGACAGCAGGCATGTTTGTTTTATTCTGGATCTTAAGAGGATGAAGTGTTTGGTCTTTCACCATAAAAAAGTGATGATGTATGCCTTCTCTCTGATACACTTTGTTAGGCTGAGGATGTTTTCTTTTGCTAGTAGTTTGATGAGGACTTTTATTACAAATTCATGGTAGAATTTATCAAAAGTTTTTATGTGCATATTGATATTATCATCTGGTTTTTCCTTTTTAGTCTGCTAATACAGTAAACCACATTGATTTATTTTTGAATAAAGCAGTCTAGAAATTTTGTTACAAATACCAATTTCTTGAGCTATATTATCCTTCTGACTTACTGTTAGATTAGAATTGCAAATATTTTGTTAAAATAATTATGTGTTTTCATAAGAGATATTGGTTCATAGTTTTCTTTTCTTACATTGATTTTGTCTACGTTTTGTATCAGGGTAATCTGCTCCTATAAAATGAGTTTGAAAACATTTTCTCCTTTTCAATTATTTGAAGATATTTTGCAAAATGTAAAATTTTTCTTCCTTAAATATTTGACAAAGTTTCTTTAAAAATCACTTAGGACTGGAATTTACTTTGTGGGAAAGTTTTCAACTACAAATTCATTTATTTAATAGATATAGCATTATTTTCTTCAGCTAAGTGTTGCTAGTTTGTGCCTATGAAGAAATTTTACATTTTTTGCAAGTTGTTGAATTTACTATCAGAAAATCGGCCACAAAATTCTATTATTATCCTTTTAATGTCTACACAATCTTTTGTAATCTTTCTTCTTCCATATCTAATATTGATAATTCATATCTACTCTCTTTTTTCTTAATCAATCTAGCTAAGTTTATCAGTTTCATTTATCATCTCAAAGAACAATCTATTCTATTGAGTTTTTTCCACTGTTCTTTTTTCTGGCTTATTGATTTCCATTGTACTTTTTATAATGATGTTTTTAATCTGCTTGTTTGGGGCTTTATTTGCTTTTTTTCAGTTTTTAAAGGTAGCAATTGAAGTTATTCCTTTGAAATATTTTTCTTTTCTAAAACAGCTACTTAATGCTATAAATTTCCCTATAAGTATTTCTTTAGTTACATTCTGCAAGCTTGGCATATTGAGATTTTGCTTCTTATAATTTCAGAATGCATTCTATTTTTCCTTTTGATTTTACTTTTGATCCTTGAGTTGTTTGTAAATGTGAAGTTTAGATTTCAATTGCTTAATATATTTCCATTATCCTTCTGTTATTCATATCTAATTTAATTGTATTGTGACCTGAGAATATACTTTGTATACTTTGAATTTTTTAATTGATTGATTATTATTATTATTTTGAGACAAACTCTCACTCTGTCACCTAGGCTGAAGTGCAGTGGTGCAGTCTCGGCTCACTGCAGCCTCTGCTTCCCGAGTTCAAGCAATTCTTGTGCCTCAGCCTCCCAAATAAGTAGTATTACAGAAACTTGCCACCAAGCCCAGCTAAGTTTTGTATTTTTAGTAGAGACAGTGTTTCACTATGTTGGCCATGCTGGTCTCAAACTCGTGACCTCAGGTGATCGCCCTGCTTCAGCCTCACAATGTGCTTGGATTACAGGCATGAGCCACTGCGCCCAGCCAATTGTTTTATACTAGAAAACAAAAGCAAAAATAAACAAACGAAAAAAGAGTCTTTTAGTAAATGTTGCATGTACTCTTGCAAAGAAGTCTGCTGTTTGGGTGAAGTATTCTATAAACCTCAATTATGTCAAGTTGATTGACAATGTTGTTCAAGTTTCCTATATCCTTACCAACTGGTAACTTGAAGTTATTTCACTGCTCACTGCTGCTGGACTTGTTTTTTTTTTTTTTTTTTCAGTTTCTTTTTAAACTCTTTTCCTTTAACTTTGCATAATTTCTATTGCTATGTCTTCAAATTTACCATTTTTTTACATCATTTAATCTTCTGAGTAATTCCATCCATTGTATATTTTGTAGCAGTCAGTCGTATTTTTTAGGTTCAATTTATGTCTTTTTATATTTTTCATGTCTCTACATTGTATGCTCATTTTTTTCCAGCTTTTTGAACATATGGAATAGAATTATAATTTTTTTAAATGTTATCGTCCACTAGTTGTCACCTGTTTAATTTTGCTCAGTTTTGATGAACCTATTTTTTTTTTGTGGATTCTATTATACTGCTTATTTGCAAGCCCAGTAATTTTTTTTTTTATTAAATGTTAGGCATCTTGACATTACCATGTTAGGCATCATGACATTACCATCATGATATTTTTGTACTTGTGTAAATATAAATTTTTGCAGGCCATGCAGTTATTTGAACAGCGTGATTCTTTTTGGTCTGACTTTTAAAGTTGTGTTGGGCAAGACCAGAGCAGAATTTCCTATGGGCTTATTCTCCCCAACTTTTGTGATAAGACTTTCTTACTACTCTAAGAGGTATCATGATTTGAGACATTTACCACCCTTGCAGACACTATGGCCAGCTCTGTGTGTGCCTGGATGACTTTTCCATTTTGTCTTTTCTGCAGTTATTTCTCTGACCTCCTGTAATTTCCTTACAAATTTACTGTGACCAGGTCTCTGTTGGATAATCAAAAGAATTCTCTTCAGATATTCAGATTTCTCTCTCTGTTAAGCTTTCTCCTGTCTGCCCTTCAAACTCTAGCCATGTTGGTCTCTTTGGATTCTCCAGTCTGTTTTCTCAGTTCAGGGGGAGAGTTAGTCACTTCCTGTGCTCTTCCTGCTTGCACTGTAACCTAGACATTCTTTTTCTTAGGCAGTAAATTGAAGTAAATATAGAACTCAACTTTTTCCCTCATCTCTTAAAGATCACATCCTTTCATCACCTACTGTCTAATATCTTGAGAACTGTGATTTCTTTTTTTTAAATTCAGTTTTGTTATTTCAGGTGGAGTAAAAGTTTTGTCCCTATTACTACGTTTTGATAGGAAGTGAAGGTTCTGATTTTGATAGAAAAACATTTTAATTACTAATGTGACAAATCCAAGTAATAATTTTATTGTGAGTCATCAAAGCTGTTATCTATATCATGTATTCTACAAACATAATTACAATGTAAATCAAGTTGATATCTCATCACTCTTACCTGACTAACTGAGACAAGGATGAAGATGTTATACTTAATTGGCCCTAAATTATCTTTTATCTATATTGTTCAACAACAATAAGATTATGCTGATCATGAAATATCCTTCCTTTTGGCTTACTTGGTCACTAGAGAAGGCAGATTTATTCTATTATGGCCAGTTAGAAATCTTCTCATTATATCGCAGATAATCAGTGGAATTGTCTAAACACATTTAGTTTTTTGTTGTCAGTTTATCATATTTAAGGAACAATAACTTTGTCTTGTTTCTTCTCTTTTTCTTTTACTTCAACCTAATTGTGTATTTCCTCCATAGAATGTGGAATGGATTTCAGGATCACTGTAAAATGATTCTCTAATTACCTTTTATTTTTTGCTCTTCAGGAAAATAAAACCCTTGTGATATGTTAATGGTCTTGACTGTAGACAGGCATTCACCCCTTACAGCAGGCTTAGCACAAAGACTTGTGACTCTCTCAGCACTGGTGTGTTAAAGGTAGCAACTGCAGGAAGCATGCTGGACTAAATCTCCTTAGGCAGAGGGCAAGTCAGACTTGTGGGAAAA